>JAXIVD010011052.1:5000-12088 GCA_036785275.1 Cancer borealis
GGAAGGGGGAAGAAGGAAAGGAAGAGGAGAAAGAGGAGGGGGGGAAGATGGAGAGAAGAAGGACAACGAGGAAAGTGACAGAGGTGTAAACAAAGGTGAGGGTGAGAATGAAGACATGGAAAAAGAAAATAAGAATGGTGGAGTAAGACGAAAGGAAGAAAGACTAAGGAGAAGGAGGAAGAGGAAGGACGGCAAAAGAGGAGGAGGATACGAAACGGAAGAAGAGAACGAGGAGGAAGGGCAAGGAGGGGAAGAGAAGGGTATGGTGTGAGGTGCCAAGGAGGGGAAAGGGGGGTGGGGTGAGGAGCCAAGGAGGACAAGAAGGAGTATAAATATGAGACATAATTGCAGCAGAGGGAGACAGGCGGAGAAAATTACACTCAGAAGAGAAAATATGAAAAAAAATGTGTCGCCTGAAGAAAAATCGAAAGTGACTCTTTAGAAAATTGAACAAAATAAATAAAAAAAAAAAACACAGAAATGAAACATACAACTACATCTTTTTCGTTATAAAATTAAAAAGACAAACAACAACAACAAACAAAAAAATCTATTCCCAGTACAGGAGCAAATTCATCTTAAAAAAAAAAAAAAATAGTACAAATTATTTTCCTTCCGCATAAAATAATAAGACTCATTCATACACAGGAGGCGGCAGAGACTCGCTATAAGAAGAGCACGAGGGGAGCCTATTCACCTTAGGAGCCTACTCTCATAAGGGACACAGGTGGGGATGCATCTGAACACACGCTGGGGAAGGCCTAAAAAGAGGGACCCATGAATTTAAGATTATTTTCTGCATCCTAACGCCTCCACACACACACACACACACACACACACACACACACACACACACACACACAACACACACACACACACACACACACACACACACACACACACACACATTTTCATATCCTGCACAAGCGACAACGCATTTCTAAAGGGGCTGGAGGGAGGGGGGGCGGGGTGAGTAGAAGCTCCCAACCCAACTCAATTCATGACAGAACTCTCTCCTCTGAAAAGTTGCTCAGCCCATCGAAGATCAAAGCAACACCTGATGACTCTAGCGATGAGGAGAAGGACGTCTGGAGCCATCTCTCTCTCTCTCTCTCTCTCTCTCTCTCTCTCTCTCTCTCTCTCTCTCTCTCTCTCTCTCTCTCTCTCTCTCTCTCTCTCTCTCTCTCTCAAGTGACTGGGAAGAGGGAGAAGAAGGAGAAGGAGGAGGAAAAAAAGGAGGAAGAGTACGAGGAAGATTATTTGGAATACGTTGAAATATATGAGAAAATATTTCCCCAAAACATCTTTAAAGAGTTTATTGCGAGGAAGGAGAAGAAGAAAAGTTAGAAGAAGGAGGAACGGGATTAAAAAATAAACATGAAAAAAAGGAGGAAAAGGAGGAAGAAGAGGAGGAAGAGAAGGAAAAGCAGGACGAGAAGAAGGAAGAGGAGGAAGAGGAAAAACAGAAACAGAAAAAAAAAAGGAAGAGAAGGAACCGAAGTAAACAAGAAAACTAAGTAAATAGGAGGTGAAGGAAGGCTAGCAAGTGTGAGGGAAGAGTGTCGCATCAAGCATTAAGATACGTCAGGGTGAAGGGACTGAACGTAGGTTATGAGAGGACGCTAAAAGGTGCGATATCAATGTAACTTTCGACCATTTTAAGAGAGAGAGAGAGAGAGAGAGAGAGAGAGAGAGAGAGAGAGAGAGAGAGAGAGAGAAGAGAGAGAGAGAGAGAGAGAGAGAGAGAGAGAGAGAGAGAGAGAGAGAGAGAGAGAGAGAGAGGAGAGAGAGAGAGAGAGAGAGAGAGAGAGAGAGAGAGAGAGAGAGAGAGAGAGAGAGAGAGAGAGAGAGAGAGAGTGTGTGTGTGTGTGTGTGTGGTGAACTGGAAGGGCTATGTGGTTCCGACAAGTGGAAAGTGACGTGACCATGAGTGACTATGATTAATTCGAGGGAAGCAAATGGGCAAACAAGAATTATGTGGACGGAGAAATAGATAGATAGAGATAGAGATAGATAGAGAGAGAGATAAAGAGAGAGAAAGGCACCTGCTCCCTTCCCTCCTTTCCTCTTTCCTCTCCAACACCTAGGGGAGTGGAAGAAGGGGAAAAGGACGAGAAGGAGGAGGAGGAGTAGGAGGAGGAGGAGGAGGAGGAGGAAGAGGAGGAGGGAGGAGGAGGAAAGGAGAGGAGGAGGAGGAGAACGCTCAGTAACACCTGTTCTCTTAACTTAACTTTCTTTTCTTTCCTTTTTTCTCCTCCTCCTCCCTTCTTTTCCTCTTTTTCTTCTTTTTCCTCCTCCTCCTCCTCCTCCTCCTCCTCCTCTTCTCGTTATCCCTTTACACACGTTTGCTTTGCGGTGTAAAACTGAAAACAGAAAACAATTCTATAATCGTTACGTCGGAAAAGAAAAAAAAAATAACATGTCTCCATAGCATTACTTTTTTTCTTTCCTTCCTTCCTTCCTTGCTCTCTTTCCCACTTTCTTTTTTTTTTACTTTTTTTTCTTTTGCTTATATTCATACTTCTACATGATTCCAGCAACAAGTAATGAAATATGCATACCGTGTTTCATGTCACCAACGCCTTAGATCAGCAACAAGGAAGGGTTACAGAAGGCAGCTGAAGGATGGAAGGGGAAGGAAAGTAACGCAGCACGGGAGGAGAGAAACGAAATTGGCTTTAGGCGGGAAGTGCAAGCATGGAAGAGAGGGAAGAAGGAGAGCTTGTGTAGGAAGAAAGGTGAAAAAATAGAATGCAGCGCCGTTAATAAACTTGCAGGAGGGGGCGAAGGAACAGCATTGGGGTAGGTGGTGACTGTAAAAGTGGTGAAGGGAGAGAGGTGCGTGGAAGGGCTACAAGATGACTGTGGTTGTGACAAGGTCTGGGAGGAATAGAAGCATGAAAAGAGTATAAGGGAGTATAAGGGAGTATAAGGTGTGTGTTTCTGTACTGCGGGAGGATATGAGGTGGGTGTGAGGTTAACTAAAATGAGGTTAGTGGACGCAGGTGGTGAGGATGAAAATTGTGAGTGAGATGAAGGGAAGGAAAGAGATTTTGTGGGTGAAAGAAAACAGGAGGATGGTTTCTCTCTAGCTCCAGAAACGGCATTATCCTGCACCAACACCAGGTTCGCGTGGGCGGCCGCGGAGGGTTGCCGGCGCCGCGGGGGCTTAGCCAAGAATAACAGGAATCTTAATAGACGCCCTCCACTGTTTATTTTCGGTGCGAGGGTAAGAAAATATTTACCTTGCCTAAAGCGTCCCCGATTATTACACGCTGCGATGGGGGACATAAAGCTAGAGTAATTATTATAGATGATGATGCTAATGATAATAATGATGGTAATGATAATAATGATAATAATAATGATATGAATAGTAATAGTAATGATAATGATAATGATAATGATAATGATAAAAATATAAATAGCAAAGATGATGATGAAAAAAAAGAAGAACAAGTAGAAGAAGCAAAAAAGAAGAACAAGAAGCAGAAAATTTCAAAATAAACAAATAACACGAGAGAAAAAAATGAATAGCCAAAAATAAACAAAAAAAACATTACAAACAGAACACTACCCCCCAAAAAAAAAAAAAACATACATACATATAAACAGAAAACAACAGCAAACAATACATCCTCAAACTTAAACAGCCGTCAGGTGCAGAAGATTTACCAAGCACAGACCCACCACCCTAACCTCACCTCAGTCTTCCCTACTAAACACAACTAAACTCACTTACAGGTATTGATAATAGGGAAACTTTACATCACGGTAGAGAGGAGTTAAAGGAGGAAGTGTTTCAGCTTCATGCAATCCACCCTTCTTAGAGGTGAGGGTGGCTGGAGCTATGACTAAAATAACTCATAATAATTCCTTTACCTATCTGTCTTTCATCTCTCTCTCTTTTTTTTCTCTTTCTCTGTACCACTTTCAAACAGGTCCTCACTATACATAAGACTGGTTGAATTAGTATGTATGTATGTATGTATGTATGTATGTATGTGTGTATGTATGATTCACTGCTCCCTTAGAAACCCCGTAATCACGTATGTACATGTATAAGGAAATCAACCTTTCCCAAACCACCAAAGTCGTTGTTCATTTGCATTTAATTACATCACACAAAATTGAATTAACATCATATCAACGCGAAATTATATGACGCAATTTAGACCATTAGCGACCAGGATGAGTTGTAGTTATTCCCTCAAGATTGTCACACACACTGGCCATCCCGTATGTAACGCTGCGTTGAAGGCGAGCAAACCATATGTAACGATTTGTTGTGGATTACTAAATAGAAAGGAAAATAACAAGAATAACAATGATAACAGTATTAGCAGTATTGTTTGTAGTAGTAATAGTAATAGTAGTAGTAGTGGTGATAGTGGTAGTAGTAGTAGTAGTGTAGTGGTGATAATGATAATAGTCATAATAACATTAACAATAACAATGATAACAAAAATAACACCAAAAACAATATCAATTTGCATAGTCAATAGAGAAGTTTCAGCATATTTACAGAATGACTAATGGTTTCTATGTTGAAAGGAAAGGATTTCACCACAAACCACGCCACACAGGCAGCAGCGGTGGTGGTGGTGGTGGTGGTGGTGGTGGTGGTGGTGGTGGTGGTGGTGGTGGTGGTGGTGGTGGTGGTGGTGGTGATGGTGGTGGTGGTACACGAAGTTACTTTTAGACAACAATACATGGAAAATAAACGAAAAATAAAAAATATCATAGAGTTAGGGAGGTGACTCCAGCGGCTCCCACTGACTATATTGGCAGCCGTGTGTGTGTGTGTGTGTGTGTGTGTGTGTGTGTGTGTGTGTGTGTGTGTGTGTGTGTGTCTGTGTGTGTGTGTGTGTGTGTGTGTGTGTGTGTGTGTGTGTGTGTGTGTGTGTGTGTGTGTGTGTTTGTGTGTGTGTATGTGTGTTTGTGTGTGGGCGTGTCTGTTTTTCACACAAACACAAACTTGCACACACACACAAACACACACACACACACACACACACACACACACACACACACACACACACACACACACATACACACACACACACACACACACACACACACACACATACACACACACACACACACACACACACACACACACACACACACACAAAACCTTAACTTTAATTATACTCCTACCCTGTCCCACTGCATTGGTCGTGGAGGCTCTTCATAAGTGCCGTTCCCTCCCGCGTGTTCGTGCAGACAAAATAGCAGGAAAAAAAGATATACACACATTAAAAGACTAATCCGCAACAACGACTAACTCGATACAAATTTAAGGGAACGTGAAATATTATCATGTTATGGACACTCGCGGTGGTGTAGGCGGGAGGGAAATGAACAAAGCGTTATGCAGCCCACCGTCCCTATTGTGTGTAATCCGTGCGTGATTAAATCCCTACGCTATTGAAGCCGTATGTCGGGTAAATCCTTCGCCAGATCCCTGTCCCCCAAAATTCGTGTTATTGTATCCAGGTATGTAAATATTTTTTTTAACCACAAAATATATAATCCATATTGTAAATCACGATCAATAATTTTCACAGAATAGCGTCCCCGTGTGAAATAACGCTGCACGACGCTTAGATAATGCAAAGCAAAGATATTCCAGTTGAGTCCCTTCAAGGTTACAAGTGACGCCACCGAACTAAGGAAAGCACGTGAGGTGGAAGAGCAATGGGCATTAAGGATTTACTACTCAGGATCCGTGAGTTTCCAGAGTGTTGGAACCTATCAAGGATGGCGTGGCAACGTGTATGTGTGTGTGTGTGTGCGTGTGTGTGTGAAGGAAATGAGAAAGGCAAAACCAGACGTACATAGTGTGCTGGAGGCGTTGTGGTGGGGCTCCGGGCACGTGCTGTGATGACGAAGGCGGCGACGCGTGAATGGAGATGAAGATGAAAACGCCAAAAGCCTCCCTGAGTGAAATTTCCCTTCAAATAATCTTGGGTGCCGTGTCGACTTTATTGTTAGGATTTCACTGCGTGGTAAATATTAGTGTTGCAGTGCGCGCGCGCGTGTGTGTGTGTGTGTGTGTGTGTGTGTGTGTGTGTGTGTGTGTGTGTGTGTGTGTGTGTGTGTGTGTGTGTGTGTGTGTGTGTGTGTGTGTGTGTGTGTGTGTGTGTGTGTGTGTGTGTGTGTGTGTGTGTGTGTGTGTGTGTGTGTGTGTGGTGGCATGTGCACGCAGGGTTGAGAAAGCGACAAGTTACGGGAAAGCGAAACAGGAAAGGGGAGGTTCATGTCGTAAAATCTGGCTGAAGCCCAAGAGGCAGACGCGAAGAAAATTTAATACTCTCTCCGCATAGTAGAGGAAGGGGAGCGGAGCGAATGCAGGAGTGGCTAGCGGCAAGAATACAGGCTGGCAGTGCGGCTCGGGTTAGTGAGAGAGCTGCGGTGAAGAGACGGAAAAAAAGTGTGAATGTTGAGACGACTCGACCCACACGACACTGGGTTATTGGTCCACTGGTCACCCCAACGCCCTCACCAACGTGCAGGACTGAGGCTGGGTGGCGGGCGGGGTAAGGGACTCTTGATCTTGTTGTTTTATGAGAACTGTCCATGAGAACCCTTGAGCAGCTTTCCTTGATGGTGTAGTGAGGATGTAAGGGAGGAGAAAAGTGGAGGTTTCATGGTAACTGGCTATTCATAAAGAAGATGGAGTGACAAGAGGAGGTGAAGGAAAATAATGATAGGATAAAATTAAGTTCTAGTGAAGAGAAAAGAAGGAAATCAAGGAGGAGACGAGACGTAAGAAGGATGAAACAGCTCAATCTTAGAAAAGTTAAGATTTGGTGATAAATGTAACATCATTTTGAACGTTTCGTGTGTTAATTTATGCTAAAGTTGCAGTTGGCATGAATGATTTACGGTAATTCCCTCTTAACAAATCCTTACGTTGGAAATTCACTACTTTAATGAATTCCGGCCGAGTGGATGATTGTGTTTGGAAGTTTGTGTTGCCAGTAGTCTCTCTCTCTCTCTCTCTCTCTCTCTCTCTCTCTCTCTCTTTCTCTCTCTCTCTCTCTCTCTCTCTCTCTCTCTCTCTTTCTCTCTCTCTCTCTCTC
>JAXIVD010011053.1:0-12086 GCA_036785275.1 Cancer borealis
CTTGCCTCACCCAACCCAACCTAACCTAACCCAACCTAACCTAACCCAACCTAACCTAACCCAACCCAACCTAACCTAACCTAACCTAACCCAACCTAACCTAACCCAACCCAACCTAACCTAACCCAACCCAACCTAACCCAAACCAACCCTAACCTAACCTAACCTAACTCCACCTAACCTAACCCAAACCCAACCCAACCTAACCCACAACCCAACCTAACCTAACCCAACGTAACCCAACCTAACCTAACCCAACCTAACCCAACCCAAACCATACCCAACCCAACCCCCAACCCAACAACTAACCTAACCTAACCTGACTCAACCCCAACCTAACCTAACCTTCCCTAGACATACTTAGGAGGGTAGATGGTGAAGATGGAGGTGCCTAGAGTATTGAACACCTCCACGGCACCTGAGCTGTAGCCGAGGCCCACCATGGAGCAGTCCGCAGACCACGCCACTCTCCTCCAGGACGGGAAGGGGTCTAAGTATACTGTAGAAGAGGGGGGGGGGGTTATTTAAAGGTATGGAGTGTGTTTTTTTTGTTTGTGTTTTATAGTTAGAATTGGGATATATTTAGTGTTTTTTTGTTGTTGTTTTTTTATGGTGAGATGTGAAATTTTTTTTTTTTTTTTTTTTTTTTTTTTTTTTTTTTTTTTGATGGTTAGATGTAAAGTTTTTATCATTTTTTTTATGGTTAGATGTGGATTTTTTTTTTGGGGTGGTTAGATGTGGAATTTTTATCATTTTTTGACAGCAAGAATGGGAAATAGTGGAGTTTATTTGATTATTTTTTGGATGGGAACAACAGGAAATTTTGATTATTTTTTTGACGGGACGAACAGGACATTTTTATCATTTTTTTGACAGGAAGAACAGAAAAGGTGGAATTTTTTTTGACAGAGAGAAATGAAAGTACAGTACAGGTCCATTTCTATATGAATATGGAGAGAGATAGAAAGTAGACAGTAACATTAGAATAAAAGAGGATATTATAGAAGTAATTTAAACACTCGAATATAAAGATTAAGTATAGAAACAGATTATAACATGAGTATAGAAAATAAAATGAAATATAAAACAGTACATACAGAATAAGAAACAAGGGATAAGGAAAAAACAAACAAAATAAGATCAAAACAACATCAAAACAACATATAATTTAACATAACACAATAATAACAATAATATATACTTACAATTTGCATTCTTCCCCACAACTGATGCAAACTCATCCTTCTTTGCCCGGATCTCCAGTGTGGCTGCCTGCACCACCGCCACCACCGCCCCCTGCGCACCCACACCCAGCTGCCACCCACACCGCCCGCCCACCAGCCTGTATGTGGCAGGGACGAGGAGAGAGAAAGGGTCATATACCTTATAAAAAAATCTGTATGCTTGATGCTATACACTTGATAATATTGTGACCAGTTTTATTTTTTACGGTTATTCTGTATAAAGAAAAATAATTATTCATCTTGGTTATGCATTTTGAATGGTGTTATTCATCTTCATGTTGTGTGTTTATTTAAAGGAAGGTAAAGTAACTATTTCATAACCTAACCTCAGATTACCACTAAAGGCCTCTTCTATTTGCGTGAATCCGTTTCAGATCACTAAATCTGGGTGGGGCTTGGCCGCTCTGGGCGGGGCTTAGCCGCGAAATCGTGTTCTATTTACCATCTTAACCCGTGATCTGTAACAGATTCCTGAATCCGTCGAATCTGATTTGGGAGGTGGGTTGTAGCAGACGACACTCGTTCGCGGGTTTTTTGCACCAGCCTGAGCCAGCCTCTTCTCAGAAGTTAATATTGATATATACCTCCAATAAAACAGTGTATATATACGAGGAAGATAGTAAGCGGTAGAGAAATATTGTAGAAATGTTACTGTAGGCACAGAATTGTATAATAGTGGTGATGAATATCAAAAACAAAGGAGATATATAACAGCAGTCTCTTCTCGGAATTTATTATTAATATATACCTCCAATAAAAACATTGTATATATACGAGAAAGATATTAAGTGGTAGAAAAATGTTTCAGAAATAATACTGTAGGCTTAAAATTGTATAATAATGATGATGAATACCAGAAACGAAGGAGATATAACAGCAGCCTCTAACCGGGTTATTTATTTTCTTTGAATTTTGATATATACTCCCAAGAAAACAACTTACTCGTACGTGAAAGAGATTAAATGGTACAAAAATTCTGCATAAATATTTGCAAAAATATGTATAACCGTAGCATATGAATAGTTAAATAAGATATCCCCAAAGTTTATTTTGGTTAAGGGGAAGCTCTACTCTACATTGATATACACAAATGATTCTGACACTCATTATCGTCCCAAATAAATAGTTAATAAGATATCCCCATTCCCCATCTTCTCCCAATAAACATGAGGACATGTGGGAATGTAAGGTTTTTTGGCTGGATGTAAAAGTAAAGTTTTACCCAAATCTAACCTAACCAGGGAAAGCCTATCGGCGCTACAGATTAGACGTATATAAAAATAAGAGGTATTTCTTTACAACTACTGCTCCACCTCTTTATTATATACATGAAGTCTTACATACTATACATAGTGTACTCAACACATATGTAAAGGTTTTAGGCGGTGCTTACCATTATTTACCACGCAAAACGTCTTTGAAATTTTGATATGTTGGTTAAGTTAGGTTGAGTTATGGTTAGGTTAAGGTTGTTAGGTTAGTTTGCAGTTATGTTATGGTTATGTTAAGTTAGGTTTGGTGCGGTTACATAACATTTTTACATTTTAATAACCAAACCCCAAAAAAAACTATTTTGCGAACTCTAACTTCCAGGTGATAAAATGTAAAAAATCTTATATAATCGAACCTAATTGAACCTAACTTAACCTAACCATAACATAACCCGTAACCTAACAACTTTAACATAACCATAATTTGACATAACCTAACCAACCTAACATAACCTATTATAATTTCAAAGAAGTTTTGCGAGGTAAATAATGGTGAGCACCGCCAGAAACCTTCACAGATATGTTGAGTACACTATGTATAGTATATTTATAATAAAGAGGTGGAGCAGTATTTGTGTAACATTGTCAAGGTTAACCTTGAGGTTCATCAGACTTGAATCTACTTTTCAAGAATCTAATGATGTTTTCAATAACACATTGTTATATAAAGATTTTTTTATTGTACAATAAGCAGGTTGGTGATAATTAGGGTGCCGCTGTCACCCTAAATGCATCAGGAAATGAAAGTTGTAACTCTCAACACTTCCTCGTAGAAGTGACTAGTGTGACGGCTGGGCAGCGACTGGCCTCTCATTGTTATTGTTTTGATCCAGCGAATCCAAAACAGATTCTGCTGTTCTATTTGCACCCAATTAATCCAAAACGGATTCGGATTCCGAGCAGAATCCGGAGTAGATTATTGGGAACAAATAGAAGAGGCCTTAAGTATTAACCTCGGGAGAAGACGCTAATGTTATCTATATTATCCATTAAAATTCTATGGCTCCCTATATATTCAATACCTAATTATCAGTATAGAACCAAACTCACACTAGGGACACAGTAGGGACACTCACTTAGCCAGGCTGGGTGACAGGGGCGAGGCAGGGGAGATGTAGGTCCACAGGGATGACGCCAGGGACCAGATGTTGGCTGGCGTCTGTGTGAGTGTACGGTAGAAAAAGTTCCCTCCGAGGCTGATCGCGCCGCCTCCCTGACCAAGGAACGAGGAGTATTTAAGTGTGTGAAGAAAGTTTATGTGTCAAGGTAATGTACAGGAGTAAATATATATATACATTCACGAACACACATACATACATATAAGAACGAAATAATGTGAAGTAGTAAAATAATATAGACAAAACCTTCTCACTCAATACGATAAACAGCAATAACGAAAAGGTATTGATTTGAAAGTTACGAAAATAAGTCAGTTAATCCACGTTATACATAGCAGATGGAAGTAGAAAGACATCATCATCATCATCATCATCATTATCATCACCGTGCTTGAATAACAGTAATAATGAACAAAAATAACAAAATAAACATTGAATCAGCTGTGAGGGAGAGTAAACAGTCCCTATGTTTCCCTAATCTAACCCTTCCCTGCCTTGGTCCCTAATACTTACGTGCACTTCTGGTTCTAGGGGCCATTCTGCATGTACTAACAGCTCGTACAGTATGTTATTCTCCTGTGCGGGGCCTGTGTGCGCCATGGTGTGTGTGTGAGTGTCTGCCGCACCGCCACACACCAACACACACCACACTGCCTTCCACGGACACTAGGCACTGACTCCACCTAGGAATGTCACATTAATTATGAATATATCTCGCTTCTGTCTGACTTTGACTCGTTTGTTGTGATTTATTGTATGATTGTGTATATGATTGGTTGTTTTGGTACCATTGTGTTGTATTGTTTTGGTGTTTTTAGTGTTATGTCATGTGTGTTGAGTTGTGTTGACGTGATGATGTAAACAAACCACCGAGCTGAGTGCCGCGTGAAGGTGAGCCAAGTAGAGGTTCAGTTCCCGCGCGGACTTATCAAATGTGGAATTAATATAAGAATAGAAGAACATCAGGAGGTTTCAAAGGGCCAGTTGATCTAAACAAGGCAGCTCCTGTACACCTAACACTTACCACCTGTTTTCTTCATCCACTGAAATATATCCAACCTTTTCATTATTTTGTTGTCTATGTTATATTCAAAACGGTTCAGATAATGCCATTGTAAGATAACGAATATAACTGAATGTATTGATTATAAACATGCACATAATATATAAGTATTCTTTTGTGTAGGACATTTTTTTAAAGTAATAGAACTATATATATACTACTACAACAGTCATTCATAGCACCATTACAACAAATCGTAACAAAAAAGAAAGGAAAAGAGAGAGAGAGAGAGAGAGAGAGAGAGAGAGAGAGAGAGAGAGAGAGAGAGAGAGAGAGAGAGAGAGAGAGAGAGAGAACCAGGAAAAGAAAAACATGACGCATTCAAAATGTAACCAATGAAGAAGGAGTGTCAGTCCATTAAGTCATGAGACAGCGAACCCTAAGACAGACAGACAGACAGACAGACAGATAGACAGACACCCAGCGGCCGGAGATCGCATCCCTCCCCCCCCCTCCCCCGCACACTTCAAGGTGACTCCCCACGCAGGATGAAGGGAGAAGGAAGTCATGGAGAAAAAAAACGCAACATTCTAAGAGAGAGAGAGAGAGAGAGAGAGAGAGAGAGAGAGAGAGAGAGAGAGAGAGAGAGAGAGAGAGAGAGAGAGAGAGAGAGAGAGAGTGGGGGAGGGAGAGGATAATCACGAGGTAGAGGGAAGGAGGGAGGAGTGAGCGCGGGAGTGAAACTTACATATATGACTGACCACCTTTCCTCAAGTTGCCTCAGTAACCCTGTGAAGGTGGAAGGAGTAGGACGTGTTACTTTTACCTCTGTGTCTTCACCACCACGACCACCACCACCACCACCACCACCATCACTACGACAAGATATTCAAAACTATTAATTATTATTTGAAGGATTTAACTGACATTTCATAAACTCCTCGCTACTACTACTACTACTATTATTATTGTTACGTGATAATAGTAATAGTTGTAATAGTAAGAGTTTGAAGGATAGTTTTTTTGGTTATAAATTCGTTTTCTTCATTTGGAAATATGGTAAGTGTTTTGAAAAAGTTGTAATTTTTTTTTTTATTAATATATATATATATATATATTTTTTTTTTTAAATTGAATTATTTATGTATATTATCAAGTGGCTTTCATTGTTTTGTTTTTTATGTATATCTTGTTTATTTATTTTCTTTTCTTTTCTTTCTCTCTTTCTTTCTCTCTTTCTTTCTTTCTCTCTTTCTTTCTTTCTTTCTTTCTCTCTTTCTTTCTTTCTTTCTTTCTTTCTCTCTTTCTTTCTTTCTTTCTTTCTTTCTTTCTTTTCTGAGGTACATACCGCAGTGTAATTCTATTGTTAGTGTGTTCATTGTTTGGTAAGGTTGTCTGTCTGTCTGTATGTATGTATGTCTGTCTGTCTGTATGTATGTATGTATGTGTGTATGTCTGTGTGTGTGTCTGTATGTATGTATATATGTGTATCTGTTAAAGGAATAATTATGTTTGACAATGTGTATTAAAGAGAGAGAGAGAGAGAGAGAGAGAGAGAGAGAGAGAGAGAGAGAGAGAGAGAGAGAGAGAGAGAGAGAGAGAGAGAGAGAGAGAGAGAGAGAGAGAGAGAGAGAGAGAGAGAACAAGCGAGAGAAGAAAGAAGGTTGGGGGAAAAAAGAGCAAAAAAAAAAAACCGAGAAAAGAAAAAGATCAAAAAATGTTATTCTATTATTAGGATCGAGTTCTCTCAAGGTGATATTCTGTTTGTTTGTGTGTTTGTTTGTTTGTTTGGTTGTTTGTTAAGAATAAGTCGTAGTAGAAGTAGTAATAGTAATAATAATAATAATAATAATGATAATAATAATTTACTCCCTCCTTACTCCTCTTTCTTCTCTATTCCTTCTCTCTCTCTCTCTCTCTCCTTCCCTTTCTTAAACACACATTTTACATTATATACCTTCCTCCTCCTTCTCCTCCTCCTCCTCCTCCTCCTCCTCCTCCTCCTCCTCCTCCTCCTCTTCCTCCTTCCACTGTACTATCCTTTCTTTAATTCAAGTAGTTAGCGTAGAGTAGCTATAACAAACAGCCTTCGCAGGAACCCTAGGGCCTATTGTTGTTTGTGTTCCCTTGTATTCTCTCTCCTTATCCTTATCCTCCTCCTTTTTCTTCTCCTCCTACACATCCTTATAACCTTTCCTATTATTCAATCCTCCTCCTCCACCTGTGTTGACGCCCTCCCTCTAATTACAGGTGCACGCCGGTAAGGTTGGCGGGTTGGTGAAGCATACAGGAGGGTGTCACTGTGGCCTGGTGAGATTCCAAGTGAGTGCACCGGCTGTACTGAACGTGGTGGACTGCAAGTAAGTGTGTGTGTGCGTGTGTGTGTGTGTGTGTGTGTGTGTTAAGGGGGTTGTGTGTGAGTTGTTGTTTTTTGGTGCTGGGGTGTGTGTGTGTGTGTGTGTGTGTTTGTGTTTTTCCTGCTTATCCTTCCTTCCTTTCTATCATTCCTTCCTATCTTCCTTCCTTCCTTCCCTCACTCTACCCTCCTATTCTTTCCCCTCATTCCACTCTAACATTCTTTCCCCTTAGAATTATATGTAGCTTGTTTCCCTCTTTCTAACGGCGTCACACATTGGTCATGGTTGGGAAAATAGAAGGAAGAAATTATTTATAGAAAACTGTACTTTCCCATCTTGTTATTACCCGTTTTCTTTCAGTCTCAAGGTTAGGCTCAGACAATTATCTTACTCTCTCTTTCTCTTTCTCTTTTCTTTTTTTCTTCTCTGTTTTTTTCTACTTTGAACTCGATTTTCTTTTATTATTTTATTATTCATGTCCTTGTTATTCTCTTCATCGTCCTCGTTTCTTTTATTTATTTATTTTATTATTTCTTATCACTGTTTTTTTTTATTTCCTTACTGATTTTCTCTTTTCTTTTGTTATTTTTTTTTCCTGATTTCATATTTCGTTTTCATTTTATATATTTTCTCCATCCTTCGTATTTTCATTACTATTATTATTATTATTATTATTATTTGTATATCATTTTTAACACTCGATCACATATTGTTCTATTAAATTTTTCCTATAATTCAATAACAACAACAAACACATTTATCTTTATCAATTATTTTTTCTAACATTCTCTTTCTTTAAATATTTATTGCAACATCTTATATATAGAGAGAACAAAGTATATGTATGAGTAAATGTATATAATTTTCTAAGAGATGATAATAAACAATACAATAATTAAACAACAATGAACAGAATCCAATTTAGAAAGATGAACTACACCCTTCCTCCTCCTTCTCCTCCTCTTCCTCCTCTTCTTCTTCTTCCTTCTCCTCTTCCTCTTTCTCCTCCTCCTCTTTTTTTCTCCTCTGTACTATCCTTTCTCTAATTCAAAAATTTATATCAAACAGCCTTCGTAGGGACCCTAGAATCTGTTGCTGTTTGTGTTCCCTTGTATTTCCTCCTCCTCCTTCTCCTCCTCTTCCTCCTTCTCCTCCTCTTCCTCTTCATAAAGGTGATTAGCCGATGTGTATGTTAAGTCATGTTAGGTGTTATAGAAGAATGTGACGCAGCGTAACAGTAACAGTAACTAAACTAAACTGAACTAAAACTGATCTAAAACTGATCTAAAACTGAACTAAACTAGAACTGAACTAAACTAAACTAAACTAAACTAAACTAGAACTGAACTGAACTAAAACTGAATTGAACTAGAACTGAACTGAATCAAACAAAAGTAACACATACAACCACATACACCACCACACTGAGTCACCGCCACGCTGTTGTTCTATTTTAAGCTTAAGGTTGTGGTAATGTGACGTAATACTTTAGAATCGTGACGTCTGACTTAAAGGAACGAGCCACTCCTACATAATAGACTAAAAGACCTTATTTTAAACAGGAAAAGATCGATGGTGGTGTTGTTACTAACCTAAATAAATAATGATAATAATAATAATAGTAATAATAATAATAATAATAATAATAATGTGTTTTCGTCAAGATTGGTTATGTATTATTTATATTTTTTACTTATAATGAAAATAAGGAAAATTGACTTAAAACATTGAAAAAGAATATATATAGAGAGAAACACACACACACACACACACACACACACACACACACACACACACACACACACACACACACACACACACACACACACACACACACACACACACATCCAAATTTAGAGAGATATAGTAAAAAATCGAATTCCTTATATGGCAATGACGTCAGAGAGAGAGAGAGAGAGAGAGAGAGAGAGGAGAAAAAAAAAAAAAAAGAATTCCACCCATAAAACGGTATAAGTATTCTCCCCTCTCCCCCCTTTCTTCCCTTTTCTTCCCCTTCCCTTCCCCTTCCCTCCTCCTCACACCCCCAATGGCTCTTCCCCGATCGTCTGCAGGAACCCGACTCAAACAGGTTCTCTCTCTCTCTCTCTCTCTCTCTCTCTCTCTCTCTCTCTCTCTCTCTCTCTCTCTCTCTCTCTCTCTCTCTCTCTCTCTCTCTCTCTCTCTCTCTCTCTCTTTCGTTCCGTTACTAAACTTTTTTTTTCTCCTTATCCGTTTTTCTTCTTTTTTCTGTTTTTCTTTTTTTCTTTCTTATTCTTTTTCTTTCTTTCTTGTTCTTTTTTTTTTTTTTTTTTTTTTTTTTTTGGTGTCCTTCCTTCGTCGTGTTTTTTTATTTTTTTTTTTCTTCTTGTTTTTCTGTTTTGTTTTGTTTTGTTTTGTTTTGTTTTTGTTTTTATTGATTGTTTTTATTGAAGTTTTTCCGTTAGTTTCTTTTTTTTTTTTTTTTTTTTTTTTTTGTCTTGTTTATTATGGTTTATTCTTTTTCTTTTTCTCTCTCTTTTCATTTTATCTTGAATTTACATTTATCCATATTTAGTTATCAGTATTTTTCACTTTTTTTAATTTATCTCCTCCTCCTCCTCCTCCTCCTCCTCCTCCTCCTCCTCCTCCTCCTCCTCCTCCTCCTCCAATCTTCTCCTCTTCTTTGTCTTTCACTTTCTCTATCTAACCTATTTACCCTCCTCCTCCTCCTCCTCCTCCTCCACCACCTCCTCCTCCTCCTTCTCCTCCCTCCTCCTCCTCCTCCCTTACAAATGTCTTATCCTCCTCCTCCTCCTCTTTCTCCTCAACACGCTAATCTTAACCTTCTCTTCCTCTTCTTCCTCCTCTACACACCTGTCTAATCCTCCTCCTCCTCCTCAACACACAAATCTTCTCCTCCTTCTCCTCCTCCTCCTTCCTCACAGCTGTCTAATCCTCCTCCTCCTCCTCTTCCTCCTCAACACACTAATCTTATCTTCCTCCTCCTCCGTCACAGCTGCAGCATCTGTGTTAAGAAGCAGAACAAACACTTTATCGTTCCTCTGAGTCAGTTTAAGTTGGTGTCTGGTCATGACGCGCTCACCACCTACACCTTCAACACACACAGCGCCAAACACTCCTTCTGCTCCACCTGCGGCGTGCAACCTTTCCATATCCCAAGTGGAAGTCCCGATGGCTTTGGTGAGTAGTGTGTGTGTGTGTGTGTGTGTGTGATTTTTTTTCTTTTAGAGAGGGCCTGTGTGTGTGTGTGTGGGTTTGAGTAGGTGTTTGTGTGCGTTTTTATTTCATGTGTGTGTGTGTGTAGGGGTGATTCCGTTTGTGTTTGTGTATGTATATTTTTGTGTCAGTGTATGTGTGTGTGTGTTTACTGTATGTGTATGTATATTAATTTTCCATACATACACTATACATATAACCATACCCTATACATTCTCCATCCAATCTCTTCTCTTCTCTCTTTCATCTACATTCATATCTTTATCATTGTCCTTATTTTCTTCTTTTCCTTTTCAATATTCCTAACCATACCTCGTTTCTCATACCCTAATACCTTCTCCCAATCCCTTCTCTCTATATTTCTTCTACATTCACTTTTTTGTTCCTTTTCACTATTCCCTTCTTTTCCTTTTCAATATTGCTAACCATATCTCGTTTTCTAATAGCTTAATATCTTCCCATTCTCCCCCTACAGGCATCTCCCCTCACTGTCTTGATGAAGGGACGGTGAAGAAGGTGCAGTACGTGAAGCAGGATGGAAAGAAAGTGGAAAAGAGCCCCGTTAAAGAGAAGAAATAAATCTAAACCTAACCTAACCTAACATTTTACTACTCTAGCTACAGACTGCCCATCAATAATCCGGCAATCAATATCCCAGTTCTATCAGTTTTCCGGCGTGATTTTCAGTAATGCCGGATTATTGATAGTCAAAGTAAATAATAAATAAGGTAATTAAAAAAAATAAATTAAAAAAATAAAATTAATAAAATAAAAATATAATTAAAAGTATTAAAAAAAAGATAATTTAAATAATATAAAATAGAAAATAAAAGAGAATTATAAATTAAATAATAAAAAAGAATAATAAAGGTAAGATAAAAAAAAAAAATAGAAAATAAAAAAATAAGATATTATTAAAAAAAAGATAAAAATTTAGAAATGAATAAATAAGATATAAAAAAGTAAAAAGGATTAAAAATATAAGAAAAAATATTTATATATTAAAAAGATAATGATAAAAAAAAAATAAATATTAGATAATATTAAAAAAAAAGTTAAAAAAAAATAATAAATATAATAATAAAAAAATAATTATAGATAGAAAATATTAATAATAAGATATAAAAATAAAAATAAAAAAGTAAATAATGATTGATATTAAAAGAATTAAATAAAAATAAAAAATTATATAAATAAAAATAAAAAGTAAAGATAAAGAAAATAAGGATAAAATAAAAAGAAATAGAAAGATAAAAAAAAAAAAGATAGAGAATTATAAATTGAAGATATAAAAAATAATAATTATAAATAAAAAAATAAAAAAATATATAAAGATAATAAATAAAAAAATATAAAGAAAAATAAAAATTATAAAATTATAAAATAAAAATATAATTAATTATTAAAATATTGAAGTTTATTAATTTAGATAAAAAAAATATTAATAAATATAAAAAAAATAAAGTATTTATAATATTAAAATAAAAGTATAGAATAAAAAAAATAGTTTAAAATAAATAAATAATAGATAAAATAAAAATGTATATATTAAAATAATAAATATATAAGTATAAAAAAATAGAGTAAATAAAAATAAAAAATAATAAAAAATATGTATAATAGTTTTGAAAATTAAAAAATAAATAAAAAAAAGTAATAAAAATATAGATATTAAAAATTATTTAAAAGTTGAATAATATATATAAATTAAAATGATGTATAATATAATATTATAATTAAATTATATTGTATATTATAATATAAATAATTATAAATGATAAAATTAAATAAAAAATTATAAAATAAGATTTTTATAATAAATTAAAGAATAAAAATTTTTTTTTTATAGATATTTATTTTATTAATAATATATATAA
>JAXIVD010011054.1:0-7500 GCA_036785275.1 Cancer borealis
ATAGGTGTGTGTGTGTTTGTGTGTGTGTGTGTAGGTGTGTGTGCGTGGGTGTGTGTTCCTACTGTGTTCTCGTGTAGGTTTCGTATATTCTGTGAGGTAAGAGTGATATGTATTTTTTTTTTGGTGTGTTTGTGTGTGGGTATTTTTCCTTGTTCTATTTTGGTGTTTTATTAATTTTTATTTTTGTTTATATATTTTTTTGTTGTTTAAGTGTGGATTCTTTTGATTTTATTTTTATTATAATTATTTTTACCTCTTTTCGTCGTTGAGTTTTTAATTTATTTTCCGAGTTAAATATTGTTTTTTACCTGTGTTTTCCTTCATATCAAGCGTTAAATTTCTCCTGAATGTTGTTTTTTTTTTGGCGATTTTCTTCAGTTTTCCTGAAACGCATAAAGTCAGTTGTTTGTATTCTTCACTCTGATGTGATTCTCTATTTTCCTTTTATTTTTCATTTCCAGGCTGTGTTGTTTCATTTATTCAATCTTCGTCTAATTATTGTTATTCTCTTATTTGTTTCTCCCAAACGTGCTGCAATTTGTTCGCTTCCATTTTCATTTTGTTGATATTTCTTCAATTTTTCTTTACTTCCCTTTGCAAGTGATTTTATTTTATTTTCCAACTTTACGTATTAATTATTTACTTATAGACAAAAATATTTCCTTTGTCTCATCACTAAAGTATTATTATCATTATTTTATTCTATTTTATTTTATTTCCCTTCCGTAAAGCGACTAGATTTACTTTGTTTCAATCTTCAGCTGTGTATTGTTATCTTGGACTCTGCTAATACACCTTTTATCCTTCAAGTAAAAACATCCTTGATCTAATTCTATTTTCACTCCTATTATCCTCGAATTTCTTTTTTTTCCCTTTCGCAAACGACTAAAGTTTCTTTGTCTAAATCCTCACCCCTGTATTCTTATTCAGGACTGGGCTAATATACTTTTCTAGTCTTTGTAAAAATTCTCTTCTCTTCTCAGTATCATTATCCTTTAAATTTCTTTTCATTCCCTTTCGTGTACGAGTAAATAATTCTTCCTTTAAATCCTCAACCTGCATATTGTTATTCACGATTTGCCCCATCTTTCCACCTTCCTGCCGGCGTTACTGAGGAAGGAGAAGCAGTAGAGTAGTAATCCTTCGCTCACCTTCAAGGTAGAACGCGTGTCTAAACCTTGCATTGCCCCTCGGCTTATATCTCCCTACTGACTTCTTACTTCCTGGACGGTCCCTTTGAAGAGGAGTAAGACCCGCTGACTTATACAATACCGAACCAATGCAGCCTATCCCGCATTGAAGGCTTGAAGGAGCTAAAAAAAAAGGCGAGAATAATAGTAAATTCGTGTTATTACTAGATGAAGTGGAAGGGAAATGTTTTAAATTATATAGGAATATAAAGAGTTGTGGAAGGAAGCCGCTGCGTCAAGGGTGTTGTAGATGTGTGGAGGGAAAGATAAAAGGAGTGGAATTTATATGAAAGAAATGTAATGTTGTGTTCACGTGGTTATTGTGGCATAAATGTGGAGAATAAAAATAGTAATAGAAGGAAAAATTATACAAATGCCGAACCAGAAAATATATAGAAAAAAATAACAGTTTGTGAAGAATGAAAAAAAATCAAATAAAACAAAAAACAAGAAAACAAAACAATTAACTTATTTATTACGGTTTAACACACACACACACGCACACACACACACACACACACACACACACACACACACACACACACACACACACACACACACACACACACACACACACACACATACCCAACCACCCACCCACACCCAACCACCCACCCACACCCAACCACCCACCCACCCACCCACCCACCCACCCACCCACCCACCCACCCACCCACCCACCCACCCACCCACCCACCCACCCACCCACGCACGCACGCATGCACGCACGCACGCACGCACGCACGCACGCACGCACGCACGCACGCACGCACGCACGCACGCACACACACACACACACACACACACACACACACACACACACACACACACACACACACACACACACACACACACACACACAGTAGCTGCAGTAATGGCGTGTCGCGTCGCTCACAAGAACAGCTTATAACTTTTTTGCAGACTCAGGCCTCTAGGGGGAAGGAAAAGCTAGATCCTCACTACCTGAGAAGAGGCTTATGGTCAGCACTTAGCAAGAAGGAGGAGGAAGAGGAGGAGGAGGAAGAGGAGGAGGAGGAGGAGGAGGAGGAGGAGGAGGAGGAGGAGGAGGATGTACGAAATAAGTGCTTTTATGATTTTAACATTTTTATTTTTTAGTTTAAGTTTGTTTATCTATCAATATTATTTTTTTCATCTTTTGTCTTGTCTTTCGTCAATATTTTTTTTCTTGTTTTACTTGAATTTTTTAATGTTTTGTTTTGTTTCCGCGGCTGCCCAACTTACAAGTTTGAGGCTGAAGTCGCTGGTATTCGCTTCCGTGACGGTCTCACATTACGTGAGGCTCGTCAGAAAGCCCGTCGCCTAGGCTTCACCCCTTCTCCTCACCATGTTGCTGCCTCCGCCTCTTCCCCTCACCTTCCAGCCACGTCCTCTTCTTCCCGCCCCGATCCTCGGCCTTCCACCCATCCCTCTCCTCTACCTCCTTCCTCCTCCCTCTCTCCCTCCCACTCTCCATCCTCCATCTCCTGCTCTAATTCTTTTGCTGTCCTTGACCCTGATACTCCTACCTCCATCACTGTCTGTACCCCTATCCCTCCCTCTCCACGCCCTCAGCGCTCCCACTCCAACAAACGACAACACCACTCTGAAACTTTGGTCTCCTCTCCCCCACCAACCCCCTCTCCAGCTCCCGCCTTGATCTCTTCACCCCCTCTCCACCTTGCTAAAAAGACTCGCCCTGCACCTTCCTCGCCCGCTCCTTCCGAGGGTGATAACCTCGATGCCATCATCGAGTACATAAAGAACACGACTCCATTGTCCTCTCCTCCTCCTTCCTCATCTCCTCCCCCGGCTCCTCCTATCCAGGTCGTGGCCTCTATTCACCCACACCCCAAGCACCTTCCTCCTATCCCGACTCCCCCTTCTCCACCTTCTCCCTCTGCTGTCTTCCCTCCTCAACCCCTCCTCCAGCCCACCTTCCCCCCCTCTGCACCCGGCGCTCCGCCATCTCCCCCTTCACCGCTTTACTCTCCCCTCCCCTCCTCGTCTTATCCCGCCTGTTCTTCGGTGCAGCCCCCTTCGTCTGCCCCTCCCCCACCTTCCTCTGTTACCCGATCTATCCTCTCTCTTCCCCTACCACCTGGCTACTCCCGCACCGATCTCCTCTCTCAATCTCCCCCCTCTCCCCATACCTCATCCGCTCCTGACCCCCTTCCTTCTTCCTTACCTCTTATGGATATGGACCCCGGTCCTTTACTCCCTGAGAACGCTCCTCCCTCACCTTCACCCATCCCGAGTCTTATCCCCTACTGATCATGTCTGTTCTTCAGTGGAATATTCGTGGTTTTCGTGCCCATCGACAGGATCTTCGCCAACTCATTTCCTCTTATGCCCCCATGGTCCTCTGCCTTCAGGAAACCTTCCTTACTAGCCCGCCCACCCCTATTCCTCAGTACCGCTTTTTTTCCTCCCCACACTCTATCTCTTCTGCTATCCTTCTTCACCAGTCTGTTGCTTCTACCCCTCTTCCTATCCCTACTACACTTCCCTGCACAGTCCTTCGTATCTACCTCCGCCGTTGGGTGTCTCTCGTTTCCCTTTACCTTTCCCCTTCCCAGCCTCTTGATCTCGATGCCATCCGCTCCCTTTTCTCTAACCTCCCTTCCCCCCTCCTTGTGGTTGGTGATTTTAATTGTCGCCACATCCTTTGGGGGGATTCTGTGGTCACCTCTCGTGGCCGCTCTCTCGACCATCTCCTTAAAGACTTTGACCTTACTATCCTTAATACTGCCGCCCCCACACACTTTGATCTCCGCACCCAGACTTTTTCCTGCCTCGACCTCGCCCTCTGTTCCCCTGATCTATTACTAGATCTCCACTGGTCGGTTCTTGACCACAATCCCTGTAGTGATCATTTCCCAGTTCTTCTTTCTCCTACTTCCTACATCCCTCTTCCCAGACCCCTCGCTGGTGCTTTGGTAGAGCAGACTGGCGTGCTTTTGCCTCACTGTCTGCCCTTCGCCTCTCCTCTTCAGATTTTTCCTCCTCTTCTGATATGTTGATCTACTTTATCACGTCTGTTCTCGCTGCTGCTTTTGTCTCCATCCCCCGGACTTCCCGCCCCTTTGCCTCCAAATGTGTTCCCTGGTGGAACCCTGCCTGTACTACTGCCTTTCGCTTGAAACGGGCGGCCTGGAGTAGTTACCGATGTAAACGGGACACTCCCGGCCAGCTCCCGGCCTTTGTTAACTTTAAACATGCCTCGGCTAGGTTCCGCCGGACCACTAGATTGGCTCAGTCCAACAGTTGGCGTGCTTATGTGTCTACCTTGACTTCCTCTACCCCCATTGTTTCAGTCTGGCGCCGTATTCATAAATTATCAGGTAAACACCCACCTTCCTATGCTCCTGTACTTCGCCTCCCCCAGGGTGATATTGCTGAACCCCTCCAGGTTGCCACAGAACTGGGCTCATTTTTTAGCAGCGTCAGCAGTGGTTCCCATCTTCCTCCTGAGTTTGCTGCCCTTTAGGCGACACGTGAGCACACCCCTATTACCTTCACACTTTCTTCTAATACTTCATATAACACCCCCTTCTCCCCCTCTGAACTTACCTCTGCCTTGAAGTGCTGTCGTAACACCTCTGCGGGCCCTGATGGTGTTCACTATCAGATGCTCCGCCACCTTCCTACTGTCTCCCTGACCTTCTTGCTTACCCCTTATAACCGCATTTGGCTAACCGGGGACCTCCCACCCCAGTGGCGTGATGCACTTATACTCCCTTTTCTTAAGCCTAACAAGTCTGGTACTCTTCCCCAGGATTATAGACCCATTGCTCTGACTAGCTGTGTCTGCAAGCTCCTTGAGCGCATGATCAATCTCCGATTGATGTGGTACCTCGAATCAAAGAACCTTCTCTCCCCCACTCAGTTTGGCTTTCGACGTGCCCGTGGTACAGCGGAACCTCTCGCCCGCTTACAAACATATATTACTTCTGCTTTTGCCCGACGAGAATCTGTCTTAGCTGTTTTCTTTGATCTTGAGAAAGCTTACGACACTACTTGGCGCCATCACATCCTTCACCAGCTGTCCTGTGTCGGTGTCTCTGGCAACATGGGGGTTTTCCTCCATAACTTCCTGCGAAACCGTTCCTTCCGCGTTAGGGTTGCTTCCGCCTGCTCCCCCTCCTTCTGTCAGTACGAGGGTGTGCCCCAGGGCTCGGTCCTGAGTACTACACTCTTCCTCCTGGCCATTGACGGCATCGTTTCTACCCTCCCGCCTGGTGTCAGGTCCTCTCTTTATGTAGACGATTTCGCCATTTATACCTCGAGCAGCTCCTCCTCCCTTCTCCATTGCCTTCTTCAATCTGCTGTTACTGTCACCTCCTCATGGGCCACCGACCATGGCTTCCACTTCTCCCCTACAAAGTCTTTCTCTATCTACTTTTCACAGTCCCGTACTGCTTGTCCTCCTCCCCTTCTTCTTTATGGCACCCCTCTTGAATATCGCACATCGGGCAAGTTTCTTGGTCTTATCTTCGACTCTCGCCTTACTTGGCGCCGGCATGTCCTCTCTCTCAAGAATACTGCCTTTCGCCGCCTCCGTTTTCTACAAACCCTCTCCCATGTGTCTTGGGATGCTGACCGCAAGACTCTGCTTTCGCTGCATACTGTACTGGCCCTTTCTGTCCTTGATTATGGCTGCCATGTTTATTCTTCCGCCTCCCCTTCCGTCCTCAGCCTCCTTGACCCTGTTCATCACTTTGGTCTCCGCCTCGCTCTTGGAGCTTTCCGATCCTCCCCTGTGGAGAGCTTATACACTGAAGCCGGCCTCCCTTCTCTTTCCCGTCGCCGGGCCCTCCTTTCCCTCCGCTGTTATACCCGTTCCCTTCAATTTCCCTCCTCCGCTTTGCGTATCCCTCCTCCTCTCTCTGCAACCTTTGCCACTCGGCCTCGCTTACCTGTTCCCTTCCCCATCCGTATGCGTGCCCTTCTGTCCCATCCTTCCCCCTCCCTTAATCCGCTCCCATTCTCTGTTTCCTCTACTCCCCCCTGGCTCTCCCCTTACCTCTCCTTTTGCTCCTCTGTCTTCCCTATCTCCCCGAAATCTAATACCCCTTCCTGTGTCTTACGCTCCCATTTCTCGGCTCATCTTCCTACTCATTCTGGTAGCATACACGTTTATACTGATGGCTCGAAGTTTTCTACTGGCTCGGGCTGTGCTGTCCTGTTTCCTGACACTTATTTCCAATACCGCCTCCCTCTTGAGGCCAGTGTTCTTACTACTGAGCTGTTCGCGATTCTTTTTGCCCTCCGCCGCATCTTCCGCCTCACCGCTTCTTATACTATTTTTACCGACTCTCGGTCGTCCCTCTCCCTTTTATCTTCCTTTTCCTCTTCACACCCCCTTGTCCGCGACATCCAGGACTGGTTATTTCGCCTTTCTGTCCGTCACAAAATAGTTCGTTTTTGCTGGGTCCCCAGTCATGTTGGAATCCCTGGTAACGATACTGTTGACTCTTTGGCACATGACGCCCTCACCCTTCCTACCTTTTGCACTTCCTCCCTTCCTGTTTCTGATTACTTCGCAGTCTTCCGGACTTTCCTTTATACCCGCTGGCAATCTTTCTGGTCCACCCTTACCTCTAATAAACTCCACGCTGCCAAGCCCTCTGTTTCCCCTTGGTCCCACCCATCTCATCCTACTATACGCTGGGAGACTGCCCTGGCCCGCTTACGAATTAGCCACACCAGACTCACCCATTCCTACCTGATGTCCCGTTCCCCTCCCCCCGTCTGCCCATCTTGTGGCGTCCTTTCCTCCCTTCCTCATCTCCTCCTCCTCATGTCCCATCTTCGCAACCCCTCGTCTTGCAGCCTTCCCCCACCTTTCCTCCCTGTCCCGTGCGTCCCGTCTTGCTGACATCCTCGCTGAGTCCCCTTCCTTTTCACTCCCTGCCCTTATATCCTTTCTTCGTACTGCTAACGTCCTACATCTAATCTAACCCCTAACCAACCCTACCCCCCACCTAATCCTACTACCCCAATAGTGCCATATGGCCTTTGTTGCCTGGCACATTTTTCCCCCCCCCCACATTACAATTACAATTACCAACTCAAAATCAATAAAATTTAAATCTATAAAAGGGAGCGAACTAAAACAAGTAACTAAAGCTATGCATTAGAACTGAAAGCATCAGTCATAGCAGGAAAACACTCTGTGCACTATTTCTGCGGTTGGGTATTGTGCATCACTTTCAATTATTTGAGCCCAAGACGTGAAATTATATTGTGCTCTTACGTCCCGAGTCAACGGACACGACTCAAGCACGTGCAGCTCAGTTTTTACTGCACC
>JAXIVD010011056.1:5000-12081 GCA_036785275.1 Cancer borealis
TTTTTCTTACATTCTTTCCCTTTTCATTATATTATCTTTGTTTTCTTCTCTTTTTCTTCATTTTATCTCCTCCTTTCCTTGATTTTCATTATTTTCCTTTTCCTTCAGTTTCTCTCCTCTTCTCCTATTCCTCCTCTCTCTCCTCTTTCCCTTCGTAAGCTTCGTGTTCAGTGTTGCCTGTAATGAACGAAGCTTCATTTCATTGCTTCACGTGCTTCACAAAATTAGGAAACGAATATTATCGAAATTAAATGAACTTCTACTTCTTACCTTCCTGTTTCCTGGTTTTTCGCATGATTTTTATTTAATTATTTTTTTCATAGTTCATCTCTTTTGCATAATTTGTGCATCTCCTTTTTTTCCTCCTCCCTTTTTCCTCTTCCTCCTGTCTTTCTGTTGTTCTTTCTTCCTTTTTCTTTCGTTTTCGTTCCAACTTAAGTGCTCCTGTGAACGTTTTTTTTCTTCTTCTCCTCCTCTTCTTCCCTTCGCTTCCTGCTTCTCCTCTTTCTCGTTTTCTTTTTTTTTATTCTATTTCCCCTTTTTCTTCTTTCCCAAACCCGTATTATTGCTATTCTTCATTCTTTCTTTCTTCTCTTTAATTAGTTTTCTCTTTCATTCCCTAAATCTTTCATGTTCTTTTTTTTTTGTATTCTATTTCCTGTCCTTTCACCTGTCTACCTGTTTATCATGTCCTCTCTGTCCCTCTATTTACCTGGTTTTGTCTTTTATTGTCTATCTGCCATCCATTTCCTCCATAATTCCTCTTCTGTCATGTATTTTTCTTATTTAATTTCAGATATATATTAGATTTATTTTTATATATTTGGGGGGAATTTTATTTTTTTGCATTTTAAATTTAATCCTCCATGAAAAAAAGGGGACATGTATAGTGTATGTTTGAGTAAGAAGATGGGATGTGTAGTCTCTTTTGTTTGCTAATGACACACACACACACACACACACACACACACACACACACACACACACACACACACACACACACACACACACACACACACACACACACACACACACACGACTCTTGAGGCAGGTAGGTAGGTAGGTAGGTAGGAAAGTAGGTAATGGAAAAGCAGTGCAGAATCTCATTACATAGTTAGGGGAGAGAGAGAGTGAGTGAGTGAGTGAGGGAATGGAATTGTTAGTGATCCTGGCAGAGAGCAAAGAGAGGCAATACAGTACGAATGGAAGGTCCAGAAGGGGTGAGAAAGACCGCCTTTGTGAAGCACTGGGAAGAGGGGTAAAGGGTTTGATAAATAAGTGTAGATATTTAGGTAAAGATGAGATGTAGTGTGTGTGTGTGTGTGTGTGTATGGGGTGGGGGAGGAAGGCAGAGGGAGTGAAGATTATGAGGTTTGTGTTGAAAAATGAGTAAAATAGTTTAGGTAAGACTAGAAAGGAAGGATTGAGTCACAAGGATCTAAGGATGTAGGAGGCTGAGAGGCTTGTATGGGACAGGACGTAATGGAGCGAAGTGGTCTGTAGGGGACGACGAACCGGTGATATCTTGAACCTGAGGCAAGGTGAAACGGCTGGGATGAACCACCAGGAGATTTGGAACATTTGAAATAGAACAAGAAAAGTTATGACAAATCAGAAATAGTAGAAGTAGAAAAAAATATGCAATAGGAAAATAAAGAAAATAATACAGAGAAAAAAAAATGTAATAGAAAAGAAAGGTTATGACAGAAATCAAAAATAGTAGAAAATATATAAAAAAAAATTTGAAAAGAAAAGTTATGACAGGAATGAAAAAAATATTAGAAAACAAAATGATGAAATAGAAAAAAAGAAAGTTAGTTACAAGAATAAGAAATAATAATAGAAAAAAAATGTTATAATGCAATGTGCTGTGATGTAATATGAGACAGGTATGAAGGGGGATAGATAGAGTGAGGCAGATTTTATGTTGTGTTCTGCTGTTGTGTTCTGTTGTTGTGTTGTGTTCTGTTCTGTTATGTTCTGTTGTTCGTGGGTCTTGATTTTCCGCCATCAAAGTGTATATTTTTGGAGCACTATTTTTTTTGGAGGGGGTACTATTTTTTATTTTTGGGGGGTACTATTTTTATTTTTTTGGGGGGTACTATTTTTTATATTTTTTGGGGGGTACTATTTTTTATATTTTTTGGGGGGTACTATTTTTATTTTTTGGGGGTACTATTTTTATTTTTTTGGGGGGTACTATTTTTTATATTTTTTGGGGGGTACTATTTTTATATTTTTTGGGGGTACTATTTTTATTTTTTGGGGGGTACTATTTTTTATATTTTTTGGGGGTACTATTTTTATTTTTTGGAGGGTACTATTTTTTATATTTTTTGGGGGGTACTATTTTTTATATTTTTTGGGGGGTACTATTTTTTTTTTTTGTGGGGTACTATTTTTATATTTTTTGGGGGTACTATTTTTATATTTTTTGGGGATACTATTTTTATTTTTTGGGGGGTACTATTTTTTATATTTTTTGAGGGTACTATTTTTATTTTTTGGGGGAGTACTATTTTTTATATTTTTTGGGGGGTACTATTTTTATTTTTTGGGGGGTACTATTTTTGTTTTGTTTTTTGGGGGACTATTTTATTTTTTTCAACCACCATGTTTTTGAAAAGACTAAATATTTACATAAAGATAATAATATTCTTGGTTTGCAATGTTTATTTATAGATTTGTTTATTTATTTATTAAGTTATGCATTTGTTCAGTCATGTGTTTATGCTTTTATTAATTCATTTATTCATTGATATACACAAGAGACTGATATTACGTTGTATTTATCTTTTGTAGAATTAACAGTGCAGCAAACACGGACAAAAGTTGTGTATGCATGTATGTATGTATGTATATATGTATATATGTATGTTTGTGTTTGTCTGTCTGTTATGTGTATTAATCTGTATATATGTACGTATGTATGTATGTTTATCTGTGTGTATGTATGTATGTATCGTCTTTCTGTCTGTCTGTCTTGTTTTGTGTGTTGCTTCCTTCTGTCTTCGTATTGCCTTACCTGTCTATCTTTCTCCTTATCCTTCCTTCTCCCTCATTCCCACCATCATCCGTTTATCTTATGTCCTCCTTTACTATATTGCTTCACTTCCTTTTTCTTTATCATCACAAATTTTTTCTGTATATTTGCAACTCATAGTTTTTAATTCCGCTTTTTTTTTTTATAGTTTGTGTGCGTTTTATGTATTTTTTTTTTTTCTCTCTTTCTCTCTCTCTCTCTCTCTCTCTTCTCTCTCTCTCTCTCTCTCTCTCTCTCTCTCTCTCTCTCTCTCTCTCTCTCTCTCTCTCTCTCTCTCTCTCTCTGTCTCTCTCTCTCTCTCTCTCTCTCTCTCTCTCTCTCTCTCTCTCTCTCTCTCTCTCTCTCTCTCTCTCTCTCTCTCTCTCTCTCTCTCTCTCTCTCTCTCTCTCTCTCTCTCTCAAGCGTGCAGGTGATATTTCTGTATTTTCTTCTCTCTCCTTGAAATTTATCTTACTTTCTTACTTTTTATTACCGCTGTCTTAGTTCCATTCTTCTTCCTTCCTCTTCCCTCTGGCTTCTCTATTTCCGTCAGTTTTCTTCTTCCTCCTCCTCCTCCTCCTCCTCCTCCTCCTCTTCCTCTCCTTCTTCTTCTTCCTCAGTGTAATTTTGTCTTCCTTTTCATGTTTTTTTTTCATCGTCATTTTCTTTTTCACTTCCTCTTTTTTTTCTTATGTTTGTGATATTTTTTTTTCCATTCACTTATTTCATTGTAGTTTTTTTTTCTTATCCTTACTTTTATTTTTTTTATGTTATTCCTTGGTTTTTTTTCATATATTATTTTCCTGCTTTTTTCGTATTTTTTTTAATTTGTCTTTATTTTCATTGTGGTTTTTTTTAATCATCAATTTTTTTTTCACTGGTTTTATTTTTGTTTTTAATTTGCTTCTGTTGTTCCATCATTGTCACTTTATTTGTTCTTCTATATTTTTTTTCATTCTTTCCCTTTCTTTCAATCTTACTCTTATCAAATTTCTTCGTCTATTCTTCCTTTCATTCTTCTATTACATCAATTCTTTTCAATCTCAACTTTCACTTATATCAATGGTCCTCCTCCTCCTCCTCCTCCTCCTCCTCCTCCTCCTCCTCCTCCTCCTCCTCCTCCTCCTCCTCCTCCTCCTCCTCCTCTTCCTCCTCCATTTCCAGTTTCCTCTCCATCATTTCCTTTCTTCCTTTACCTTAACATTATTCTATCATTTCCTTTCCCCTTTCCATCTCCATCTTCCTCCTATTACCTTCCATTCAGCTTCATCTTCACCTTCCTCCCATCTTCTCTTCTTCATTTCCTTCCCATCAACTCCTTTCTATACCCTTCCTCTTCCATTTTCCCTTCCATTTCCTTTCATTTCTATCTTGATCTATCGCTTTGTATTGCATTCCTTCCTATCTACTTCCTTCCTTCCTTCCTTCACTTCCTTCACTTCCACTCTCCTGTGCGTTCCGTTTTCTGTTTCCGGAAATGCTTGGAGACTAATGTGTTGGATTGGTTGGCGGTCGTTAAGCGGTAAAGAGGCGTAGTTTATACACTAAGTTTATCCACACTAAGTTTATCTAGTAAGTTTATCCACTAAATTAACTACATCTTCATCCTGGGTGGTGTAACTTTTTTTTTTTTTTTTTTAGTGATTGTGTGACTTTTTCAATTATATGTAATACTATTTTCTTCTTCTTTTTACTTATTTATTTATTTTTTGATGATGAAACTATTCTTTTTTTTGGGGGTTTGGATCTAGGTAAATTATTTTTATTTTATTTATTTATCTTATCTGCTCGTTTTCTTTTCTTTTTTCTATACTTTTTTTCTTTTTTTCTGGAGATATTATTTTTTGGTAGAGAAAATATTATTATTCATATCTAAAAGAAGAACCTTTTTTTTGTTTGCATTTTTCAAACTATTTTACTCATCTTTATAGTTTTATTTATTTATTTTTTGGAGTAAACTAAATTGTATAAAGGTGTAATTATTATAAATATATAAAGGAACATTTGAAAAGTTACTTCCTTTATTTTGCACACTCAATTTTCAACATTTTCTTGCTTTCTTTTCCGTAAAAAACATAAAAAAGCAATATAATAATCACCTTACCTACCTTTTTCTCATATATTTACCTGTAATTAGTAGAACACAACCAGGTATTCATGTAAATTAATCACCTTTATTCTTCTGTATCTTTAAAATTAATCTAAGCAATACAGAAGAGGGATTCGGAAATTAAAGAGACGGATTTGAGCACAGCGTCTAGGCGTCTTTCAAGCGAGTGTCTTCACCTGTCCTCTCCTTGTCTTTATTTCCCCTCGTTTTCCGTCCTCTCATTGTCCTCTCATTTTCCTCTCATTTTCCTCCTCAACTTGCTAACTGTCTGCTTCCACTTTCGTGTTTCCCATTCACGTTTTTATCACTCGTTTCCTTCATTCCTGCTTCGTTCTCCTCGTTTATGTATCGCTTCCTCCCTTTAATGTGTTTTATCTTATTCCTTTCGTTTCCTTTCTTCTTCGTCTATCTTTTTATCCTTTTATTCCTTTCTTCCTCCTTTTATCTATCATTTTCTTCATATCTTCCTTTATCGTCTCCCTTTTACCTCCACTTTCATCCTGTACTCCTTCCTCTCTCTCTCTTTTTATGATTATTTTCTCTATTTGTTTTGTTTATTTTTCTATCTATCTATCTTCCTTGGGTCCTTTCCTGCTTCTCCTCCTCCTCCTCCTCCTCCTCCTCCTCCTCCTCCTCCTCCTCCTCCTCCTCCTCCTCCTCCTCCTCCTCCTCTTACCTCGTTTTTCTCCTCCTTTCCTCCTCTTTTTGCAACAATCACTCTATGAGATAAATTTACTGCAGTCTTTTTCCCAATTGTCTCACTGGAAGGAAAGTTACACAACAATTGCTTGCCTCGTGTGGGTGTTTGTGTGTGTTTGTGTGGGTGTGTGGGCGTGTGGGTGGGTGTATGGGGGGGGAGGGGGAAAACACTATCCTCTACCTCCCTTTTCCCCCCTCCTCCCTTTTCTCTCCTCTTTATACTCTCTTATTTCCTCCTCCTACTCTTCTTCCGTCTTCCTTCCCCTCCTCACACACACATACACATACCCACCTGTCCTTCTCTCCCTTCCACCACACCTATTCTCTCCTATCCTCCCTTCCCTCCCTTACCCTTCCTCTCTTCCCTACCCTTCCCCTCTCTTCCCTCCCTTCCCTTCCCTTCCTCTCCCTCCCTCGAGTCTCTTCAGTGTCTTCCTCAAGAGATGTAGGAAGCGCTATGGTAATTTTTGCTTCTGTTGTCCAAGTTTAATCCAATCCAATCTCTGTTTATTTTTTTACTTCTCTACTCTTTTTAGTGTGTGTGTGTGTGTGTGTGTGTGTGTGTGTGTGTGTGTGTGTGTGTGTGTGTGTGTGTGTGTGTGTGTGTGTGCGTGTGTGTGTGTGTGTGTGCGTGTGTGTGTGTGTGTGTGTGTTTTTATGTTTGTTTTTTCCCGTTATTAGCAAGTCATTACCAGGTGAGGATTGCCTGCTTGATTGGAATTCCGTTGTTCCTCCTCCTCCTCCTTCTCCTCCTCCTCCTCCTCCTCCTCCTCCTCCTCCTCCTCCTCCTCCTCCTCCTCCTCCTCCTTTTTCTAGTAGTAATAATAATAATAATATTTTTTTCCAAAGCCATTACACCTTATAATCAACCCATTTTTTCCTCCTTTTTTTCCCTCCTTTTTTCCCTCCTTTTTCTTCCTTTTTTCCTCCTCTTTTCCTTCCTTTTTTGCCTCCTATTTTCCCTCCTCCTCCCATAACTTTCCCCTCTTCTTTCCCTCCTACTGCACCTCTTTCCCTTCCATCCCCTCTCTTCTTTCCATACCATCACACACTCCCTTCCTCTCCCTTCCTCTCCTTTTCTCTCCCTTCCTCTCCCTTCCTCTCCTTTTCTCTCCCTTCCTCTCCCTTCCTCTCCTTCCTATCCTTCCTTTCTCCTGTCATTTCATCCTTCCCTTCCTCTTCCTTCGCCTTTCCTCTTTTTTTCCTTTTTTTCCCCTTATTTCCCCTCAAGTCAAGTGAAAGACATCAAC
>JAXIVD010011057.1:5000-12081 GCA_036785275.1 Cancer borealis
AGTATTTTTTTACCGAGACTACTTTCCTCGCCTAACCAGGGTGTGGCTGGGTTTCCCCTCCTCCCTTCGCCATCGTTTTGGGTCGTGTTTTCCTTGTTTTCTCCGGTCAGACTGATAAGTTTGTTCCTCAGGCTCTGACAGGTTCTCGGTTTTTTTCTTCTTCCTCTTTCTGCAGTAGTCTCTCCTCCTGTTAGTATGCAGCATGTGTGCTAAATATCTCGTCTTCACAGCAGCTTTCTCACGTCACAGCACAATTCTCCTCAGCAGCCTTCCCATAGCACACACTCACAGCAATCTATTCCTAACACAACACAGCACATCTCGTAGCAGCCTTCTTGCACCACAACACAGCAGCACCGAAAAGAGCCGTTTTATAACACATCTTCTTTCGACAATAGGGGTTTTTGACCTTCGGATGACACATGTGTTGGGAGGGAACTTCGAAGTAACTTTGTAGGTCGGAGTGGTGATTTAAGGTCCTGCTGCTGGCCTTGCAACGGGTGAGTGTGAGGTAGAAGGAAAGTTTTTGTTTAAATCTTCTGTAGTCATTCCATAAAAAAAGACAATAGTTAAACCGTGAGTTATGGATATTATATTGTTAGATTTATAAAAATTTATTTAGGTATTAGTCTGAGTTACTCGATGAAAGACATTAAAATCAAAAGTGTAAAGATAAAGAAAAAGACTTAGGCGTTATTATTACAAGTGATCTAAAACCAAACAGCCAATGCACTGAAGTAGTAAAAACTGCAAACCAACTTGTTGGTTTCATTGGAAGAACGTTGAATATTAAATTAGAAAAAATCATACTTACGTTATATAACTCGTACAATTTTGGTCACCCTAATTCAGAAAGAATATAGTAAAACTGGAGAGAATACATCATAACCAAAATGATACCAAGATTATGTAACAAACTATACGAGGAACAACTTATAAAACTAAATTTTTTCCTCTAACGAAACGAAGGCTGAGAGGAGATTTAATTGCAGTTTTTAAAATCTTCAAAGGTTATACTAACGTAAATCCAGACGTTTATTTCACAGTGGACCGTATTAACATTACGAGAAACAACTGTTACAAAATAATTGGGAAACGTTTTGAAACTAGCGAAGCCAAATATTTTTTTTTTAATCGCGTTGTCAATGTTTGGAACGGACTACCCTCGAACGTCGTTAACGCAGCTACCGTTGAAACTTTTGAAATTGCCTTGATTATTATTTCATATCAAATCCCCGGCTGGCACTGTTCTCTTCAGGCTAATTAATCATCTATGTTGTGGTTAGAAAAATCAAACAGCCAAGTAGGGACCAGTAAGTCTGTTGCTATTAACATTCCTATGGTAATCCTATGTAATCCTCCCCCTCCTCCTCCTCCTCCTCCTCCTATATAGCATGACTCACACAGCCTGCAGTGTTCCAGATTATATCATGACATGAAGCCATTTATCACGCAGATTGATGTGTCTGATCATGAACACTTGTGTTACACTCTGGCGAGGACTTCCATCCAAAGCATCATACAGCATGTGAACTTAACTAGTACTAAACTTCTGGTTGTGTTAATCCTTTGTGTTCTATTTTAAAGTAGCATGTGTGAAAACATTTAGAAAAAGACGTGCAACCAAGAAGAGAGATTTTCTTCTTTGTCTCCATGATTAGAGATAGATTTTTTTCTTCATAGAACATTGTATATATATTTTTTCAGAAGAGTAAATAAGTGGAGAAAATATCTGATTGGTGGAGAGTTGTACATGTTTCCACTCACTGACTTTTGCCAGTGCTATGACGGAGTTATTATGATGCTTTGCCGGTAGTGGCTGCTAAAAGAGAGAGAGAGAGAGAGAGAGAGAGAGAGAGAGAGAGAGAGAGAGAGAGAGAGAGAGAGAGAGAGAGAGAGAGAGAGAGAGAGAGAGAGAGAGAGAGAGAGAGAGAGAGAGAGACCATTTAGTAATCACCAAAGAAAACAAACCCCCAACAAAACTACACACAATACCAACTAAAGTAGATTGACTAGAATCAGAAAAGACATGTGTGGATATGAACAATACAAAAATATTAACAAGAAATAATATGAAAAAGTGTGAAAGTGTACTCACCCACCTACTCATACACCCACCACCCATCCACACACACACACACACACACACACACACACACACACACACACACACACACACACACACACACACACACACACACACACACACACACACACACACACACACACACACACACACACACACACACACACACACACACAAGCGTGATAACCGAACATCCATCAAGCAAGACAATAAAGATTAACCAGCCAGCAAGATATAAGCGAAGAGGGATAGAAGCAAGTCCCAAGCAATCTGGGAAGAACAGTGAAGCCGTGTGAAATCAAGCGAATCAATTTGCATAATGAGATAAGTAACCCAGCGCAGCGGCCTGAATAAGACAGATAGAAAGAAAATTGGCTCTCAGTCCAGGGCGTGGAAACGAGACCTGTCAAGTGTGTTTACGTTGTTATAATTACCTGGAGACAATTTTTGGAGGGAGCTTCTCAGTGTAGAAAAAGAGCGAGGAAGGAAGGAAAGCTGGATAAGTATTAAGAACAAAGATGAGTAGAAGGGAGAGCAGAGGAGAGAAGAAAGGAAAGGTGGTGTAAGAGAGCTGCTTCAATTTTGTAGGATAGGAGAAAAAGGAATAACAGGAGATGAAAGGAGAGAAAAGAACATAAAAAGAGTTTGTCTGACTTTATACGGAAGAGAGAAGGAAATAAAACGAATTACAGAGAAAAAAGAATACTAGAAAAAATAGGTACCCAATGTAGCTCCGTCTATCATGATTCTAACCCCTTTTATTCACTTTTGTTGTATCGGTACGGGGTTCAGGCGGGGATTAGAGGATGAATGAAAGGGTTACCTCCCCTGCCCACACACACACAACACCACAGTCTTTATTACCTGTGACGTATATTTTTAACAGATGTTTTATGTTATGATGAGACTCGCTTCACTTAGTTATCTTTCCCATTCTGCTGGTTGCCGATGTATTTTATATAGAATTTTGTTTTTATATTTTATTTATTTTGATGAGATTTACATAATTGTTTATATACTGTTATTTTATTTGTCTTTATTGGGCTTCGATTTCCGTCACTTTTTTTTTAGTCTGTTGTCAAATTAATATCTAATTCCATTTTTTTTAATGTTATCCTTGCTTTATTGTTTTTTTTTCCATCAATCCAATTCGCCGCATAGTTTTTGTTACTAAGGGCAAGGAGGATATGCATGCGGAGGAGAAAGAGGTGGACAGAGTAATGGTTTCCACGCCGTTTCATTCAAGATGCAACACAGACATGCAAGCGATCCCAACGAGGAAGGATGTGAAGTGGGAAGGGCGTTTGGCGACGTAAGGATCTATCAATCATTTCCTGGACCTAGATTTAACTCTCTCTCTCTCTCTCTCTCTCTCTCTCTCTCTCTCTCTCTCTCTCTCTCTCTCTCTCTCTCTCTCTCTCTCTCTCTCTCTCTCTCTCTCTCTCTCTCTTCTCTCTCTCTCTCTCTCTCTCTCTCTCTCTCTCTCTCTCTCTCTCTCTCTCTCTCTCTCTCTCTCTCTCTCTCTCTCTCTCTCTCGTTTTATCTACGTATCCAGTATTCTTTATTTTTTCCTCTTTTCTTCTGTTTCACTTCTCTTTCTTTCCTTTGCATTTTTTCTCCTTCGGTTCCTTAACCTCCCTTTCCTTAGAATATTTTACCCTTTTTTCAAATGTTCATACTTTTCTTTCCTTCCCTTTACCTTTCTTTCCTTTTCTTTTCTCTTCTTTATTTTCTTAGTCTTTTCCCTTGCTCTCATCCCCATCCCTTTACGTACCCTCTCCCCTTTCCCTCTTCACATGGATTCCCCTTTTCCCCTCCCTTCCCCTCTCCACATTACAAGTGTTGCCAGACCGCCACCTCGAGGACCCTTCACACACAGCTGCAGACCATTAGGCTGGTGGAGGGTTGAACGCTCATCTGCATTTGGCAACACTGTTTAGTGTTCGTTGGCATTCTGTTAAGTACGTTTTTCTCTTCCTTACTTTCTTCTCTGTCTTTTACTTTTAATGTCTCTCTCAATTTTTTCCACCTGTCTTCCATCTTAACGTCCTTTATTGTGCAGAGAATTAAAGTCTGCGATATATTTTTCAACTGTTTGGAGACATGCAAGGGGAAAGACTATAAAATGTAAGTACAGGTATACGATAAAACAGACAAACGTTGATGACAAGGGAATGAACAAACACGAGTAGCAGCAAAGAACATAAGAGGAATCGGACGAGTGAAGACGAGAGAAATACGTAGTGTGGAGTGTGTCAAAAAAATCAACAAACGGCTGAAACTTGACGGATTTACCGGGAGAGAGAGAGAGAAAGAGAGAGAGAGAGAGAGAGAGAGAGAGAGAGAGAGAGAGAGAGAGAGAGAGAGAGAGAGAGAGAGAGAGAGAGAGAGAGAGAGAGAGAGAGAGAGAGAGAGAGAAAAAAAAGAAAAAAAACTTAGATCTTCACTGAAATCCGAGCCACACAGATCCTTAGTTGCACACTGTGCAACTAACTACAGTAACTACAGTAAGAAAAATTTAAAGGGGAGGCTGATCCCATTTTTTGTGGAATGGTGAAATAATATATATATGTCCATGAAATTTAATTGAACCATAGCTGTGATACCTACGTACGTGTGTAGAAATTTACAAAATGATACATGAAAAAAAAAGGAAAAAGAATAATTTTCCTTAACATCTTTGCAATAATTTCCTACCTTTGACTGAAAATAGCTCAAAAATTTATTGATATATTAAAAAATCATTACTGATGACGTTAACCATTCAAAAGAAAATTTCCATTAGCTTTTCTTTAATATGTTTCTGTTGTGATCGAAAAACTATTAAAACTATATCGAATATTAGGAGGCACTTTTCTTTTATAGAATCGTGAATATTTGGAATTTTCCATCAGCACAAATTGTTAACATCATTACGATTGAAACGTTTAACGAAAACTTAAAAAGCACTTAACACCAGATCCCCAAACTGAATATTTCCTTCCTGCGTTAAATAAAACGTTATTTTTTTTTGTTTTTGTTTTATGGGTGGTAGGACAGAGGCATCGTTTACATTTGCTTCTGGAAATAATACAATCGTCATTGTCTTATACGGCCATAGAATTCAGTCAGTCGTTGGTGAATCCTAAAGTCTACTGAAATGTACTTTGTGACTCATTTTCCTCTTCCAAGATCTAGGGACAATTTACGGAAATAGTGAGCAATGAATTAATGCACAGGCTAGGCACCTCGCCTTATAATCTTGTAGACATTATCTGTCTGGGAAAGAATTGGTATTATTTCCCGAAGGATGACAAAGAAAACGATTGAAAGTTCTAGAAGCTCTCTCTCTCTCTCTCTCTCTCTCTCTCCTCTCTCTCTCTCTCTCTCTCTTCTCTCTCTCTCTCTCTCTCTCTCTCTCTCTCTCTCTCTCTCTCTCTCTCTCTCTCTCTCTCTCTCTTTAACGTTTTGTATGCACTAGTTAGTTTCTGCCTTAATCCTTGTCTCCCATGATCTTCCTCTATTATTCTTGGGTTACCATTCCCTCCTTTAACTCTCCCACCATTTTGTTCCCTTCAATCTTCCATTTTTAACTCACCATTCTCACCAAACTATCCACTTTGACCCGTTTTTACGCATAATATCACCCCCCAAAATCCACTCCTTGACGATAGCTACAAACAGTGACGAAAAAAGTATATCGTAAACTGTTTGTAATTTCTAAAAACAAATGCCAAATGTGTGTCTTTGTCTTCCTTTACCTTTCCACCTCGGACGCTCTTCCACCCAAACAATGTATGTACCTTTCGTGCTTATCTTGATTTCATCTCCCCTCCCCGCTCCTGCTAACCACACCCAGGAAAGAATGAAGGAAAGAGGAAGGAAGAGAATGGGAGGGAAGGTCATGTGGGCACTTAGTTTTTCCTCCATTTCCCTCACGTGCCTCCGATATTATCCAGATTTCCTTAAGGAGTTAGCAGAATGGAGAAGAAAGGGGGATTGGGAGGAGGATAGGAGTACGAAGAAGAGTAGGAGAAGGAAAAGGAGGAGGAGGAAAAAGAGGAGAAAAAAGAAAGAAACCAGAAGATAATACGAAGAAGAGTAGGAGAAGGAAAAGGAGGAGGAGGAAAAAGAGGAGAAAAAAGAAAGAAACCAGAAGATAATACTGAGGAAAGAAGACAGTTGGAGGAAGAAAATAACTTCTAAAGGAATGGAATCAAGTAAATAAATAAAGGAGAGAAGAAGAGACGAAGAAGAGATGATAAAAGTGGAAAGGAACGAAAAGAATAGAAGAGCTGAAGCAGAGAGGATCAGAAGAAAGAGGAGAAGTAAGAACAAATGGAAGGAACGGAGAATATTGATGGAGAGAAAAGAAAAGATGAGTGACAGCAAAATAACAGCAACACTCGCAACAAACAAAGGTAGAAAAAGGTTTATGTGGTCTAGTTTCCGAAGTTCTAATATAAGGACGAACGAACATGTGTGCATTTTGTGTTTAAAGGAGTTTCATGTCTTTCAGTCTTCATTTACAGTATCTTCCTCTTCCTCCTCCTCCTCCTTCTGCTCCTCCTCCTCCTCCTCCTCCTCCTCCTCCTCCTCCTCCTCCTCCTCCTCCTCCTCCTCCTCCTCCTCCTCCTCCTCCTCCTCCTCTTAATCTCTCCTGTCCCTCCCTTCCGCCCTCAACCCTGAAATCGTGGTAGGAATATTATTCTTTACGATCTTAGTCGAAGCTAAAAAGAAAAATACAGGAACTAGTGGGATAAGAAAGTTCCGAAAGAAATTCTAAAAAAAATTACCTGGAAGGAAGGAAGGAATGGAAAGAAGGAAGGAAATAAGGAAAGATAGGGAAGATGATGCTATTAAGAAATCACATTAATAGAAAACATCGAGAATGGTAAGTGAGGAAAATGCAAGAAAGCAACAATATGAACACAGGAGAAGACACATTTCAATTCAAAGAAAAAGACGATGTAATTTCTCTTTTGTAAGCACCTTCACCAAAACCCAACTACCACC
>JAXIVD010011058.1:0-12072 GCA_036785275.1 Cancer borealis
CTCTCTCTCTCTCTCTCTCTCTCTCTCTCTCTCCTTCCCTCGTCCTCTTCCTGCTTCCTCCCTAACCTTTCCCAACATGGAAAATCGCTTGCAGTGCGTGCAGAGATGTATCTACAAAAGTGGACAGTTTATTTTTCTCCCCTTGAGCAGTATATAAATAATCTATTATTTTTCTTATGCGTCATACTTGTGGTTTGACAGGTACAAGTTAAATCCTGTTTCTCGCTCTATCATGTCTATCTCCTCAGGTTCACCCTTTGAGGAAAAAAACAGTAAAATAAAATGATGAAAAGGAGCACCGGTGTGTGAGGTAATTAACACATCATTTACTTAACTAAATTAAACGTTATCTATTCGTAGTTTCCTGAGTAAGATAAAAAGAAATGTATATATAGATAGTTATACAAATAAATCGAATCTACTGAGTAAGTAAAGAATTAGTTTTCCCGCTAAAACCACTCCACCGGCGACACTCTACACTCACTCAAGTTTTGTGGAGTGAAAAAAAAAAAGCACAAATTTATCCACTTGAAGGTCCTCGGTGGGTAAGTTGATATGCCGCCTGGCCGCCCTAACACTGTCTTGTTTTTCCCACACAACCTATTCTGGGCGGAACGAGTAAAAACTGGCTGTGTTGTGAACGCCGACGGAACACACACACACACGCACACACGCGCGCACACACACACACACACACACACAGACACACACACACACACACACACACACACACACACACACACACACACACACACACACACACACGACCGGAAATCATCTTGTCGGAGGCAAATTCACATGCTTTATACACGTCTCAGAGCTGTTCAGTCCGTGGTGGTGTTCTTTCTCTCATTTTACAAGTCGTTGACATCCACCCCAGTCTCCGCTACTTCAAGACCGGTGGTGGTGGTGGTGGTGGTGGTGGTGGTGGTGGTGGTGGTGGTGGTGGAGTAGCGAGTAGCGAGGCTGCATTAGTACTATCGTTAGTAATGGTTTATGTTAGTGGTCGTAACGTTATATATAGAGGGACCAGTTGTTATTACCATTGCTGTTATGTATAATGATAATGGTGGTGGCGGTGGTGGTAACAGTACTGCTGGATCCGAGTTACGACCTCTGTTTATGTTACTGGTGCTCTTATTTATGATTTTTATGTACGAGTCTCTCTGTTGCGGCGCGGGATTATTGCACTTGGTTGTCGGATCGGGCAGGCAGATCTGTTTATAGCATACCCGGGAGAGAGTGAGAGAGAGAAAGGGAGGGAGAGGCCCAGGCAGTGACCGTTTCCCTGATCACCAGAAAATCACGCGGTAACCTGAGCTGTAATTGCCGATAGGAAGGGGATTTCACTCAAGTTTGTGCAGGTGTAAAGTGTGTGAGTGGACGAGAGAGGATGGGGCTTGTATCGATAGGCTGTATACTAGGTACTTACCTCTTGTCTGTGTAAAGTGTAAAGTAATGTGTTGAGTCTGGTAAATGGTTTGTGATTATAGTATGACTGCTGGTGATTACTATTATTGGCATGTTGTTGTTGTTGCTGTTAATGTTGTTGTTATTGTTGTTGTTGTTGTTATTTTTGTTGTTAGATGAATTCAAGATAACTATTTTTCCGCGTCTTTATATGTGGCAGTTGTTTGGTACAAGAAAAATAAGAAAAATCTGTTTCTTCTTTACGTGTTTTTTAAAAGCCAGTTTGATAGAACATAACATAACACAACGCATCTTTTCCATCTTTTTTTTATTCGACTTTGATTAGATAAAGATAAGGTGTTTAAATTCCTCCATAATTGTGTTCAAAGATTTCTTGATATTAAAGTACATACTCTCACCTTTTTCTATCTTAATTTGATCACAACATAAAGATACATACACTCTAACTTCCTATCTTCATTTGGTGGAAGATATATAGATACCTTCTTCCTATCATTTGCTTCTTTAAAACTTTACTTGATACACGATAAGACGATAAGAAAAACAAATCTTAAAGGAAGGGTCAGCGACGGTATTCTTGGAAGATTGATGGTCTCTTCCTGCGACTAGACCAGTGGCCTTCCTGACGCTGGACAAGACGGACGGAGTTTTATGTTCTCTCACTTCGACTAGGACTAGGACTACCAACACCACCACCACCACCACTGCCACTGCACCCACGTATATAAGCATCATCACCATTACCACTAATATCACTACCACCAATACGATAAGTAGAACCACTATAACCACAACCACTTCTAACTTTACTACCATCGCCATAATAGTCACTACCACTACTACCACCACCACCACCACCATAAAAAAGATCACTATCAACACATACTGTTACGACCCCCACCACCACCACCACCACACTGCATCACCACCACCATTACCACTGCTACGCCCCCTACCACATACCTACAAACACGACCACCACCACAACACAAACCACCTACTACTGCCACCCACCACAACTTGCCACACCCCGACCGCCCACCACCACTAACTACTACCACCATCACCACCACCACCACAAAAAAAAAAAAGTCAACTGCTATGAGAAAAAAAATGAAAAAAAAATACTTGAAACATTTCTTTCTTATTTTCACTTTCCAAAAATCGAGAGCAAAGCGAATGAGAAAACAAAAAAATAACACAAGACAAAACTCTCTCTCTCTCTCTCTCTCTCTCTCTCTCTCTCTCTCTCTCTCTCTCTCTCTCTCTCTCTCTCTCTCTCTCTCTCTCTCTCTCTCTCTCTCTCTCTCTCTCTTTCTCTCACCTGGGAACACCTGTCTGAAGTAAATGATGGCAGTGTGATAAAGCGAGTGTTCCTTGGCGTGGGTCAGACCATGTTTACTGAACTCAACACCCAACAGCTGACCTTGAGCCGGTAGGTGGATGGATGGGTGGGTGGGTGGGTGGGTGGATGGGTGGGCGGATGGAGCGTGGTGGTGGTAATGGTGGTGGTGGAATGAGGGTACATAAGGCTGGTGGTGGTGGTGGTGGTGGGGGTTAAGGGTGTGTCTTGGGGAGAGTTTTGTGGCCAAGAGGATTGTAGGTGAGGCACAGATGTGATGGGAGATTGTGGTGGTGGTGGTGGTGGTGGTGGTGGTGGTGGTGGTGGTGGTGGTGGTGGTGGTGGTGGTGGTGGTGGTGGTGGTGGGTGGGTGGGTGGGTGGGTGGTGGTGGTGGTGGTGGGTGGGGATGGTGGTGGTGGTGGTGGTGGTGGTGGTGGTGATGGTGGTGGTGGTGGTGGTGGTGGTGGTGGTGGTGGTGGTGGTGGTGGTGGTGGTGGTATGTGGTGGCCGTAAGGAAAATATATGAAAAAAAGAAAAGATGAATTGTAATCTTAATAAAGAAAACTTGTACAATTAGGAAGAAAAAAAAGGACACAAAAAAATAATAATATTCCCATGAACTGGCCATCTATGATAAAAAAAAAAAAAATAAATATAAAATTAAAAATGATTGCTCAATTGAGAAAAAAAAATGAAGAAAAAACATGAATCATCCTTACAACAACAATAAAGTGCAGCTGCGATGAAGGAAATTGTGGGAACTGTTTGAACCGTAGCCACTAGAGGGAGAAAAAAAATATATATATAAGTCACTGAAAAAGAGTAACACGAGAGGAAGTAAAAATATATAGTTATACAAGCGATAATGAAGAAAATGGAAAAAAGGGAGTAAGAGTAGGAAGAGAGAAAAAAAAAAAAAGAGACAGAAGTAGGATGTGAAAAGAAGAGGAACAGAAATACGAGAAAGGAAATGCTGACACGGAAGACCAAAACGTGGAAGAAAAAATATAAAGAGAAAATGGCGATGAAGGAAGAGGAAGAAAAATATCAGACCTCGAAACAAAACAAAAAAATTTATACATAACAAACAAGGAAACAGAGAACAGCACGGAAGAAAAATAACGAAGTAGAATCAGGAAGTAGAGTAAAAAAATGAATAAAAATAGATTAGGACACACACACGGATATATAAAAGGACAACACAAGCAGTACAAACACCAAATACGGTTACCAAGGACCTTACCAAGACAAAATACACGTTAAGCTTATGAACGACACATAATATTTTTCCCCACTTATTATTTACTCTAGCAAGGCGACGTGAAGGTTTCAGAAGCTACATTTGGAGACATAAAACTGTGCATGGATCTGATCAAGTCTTCAAGCCGTTTACCTTCGCTACTGACAGGTAAAGGTAAGTTTAACCACCTTCCTCCGTCCCCGCTCCTTCCATATCTCCGCGCCTCGACTCCTTTCAACGGTAATTGGGAGGTTGCAGAAAAAAAGTGCATTATCATTTATCATTATCTAGCTGGTGCAGGAAAATTACACCTTTTCGTATTAAGATCCCAAGTGTGATGCTAGACAGATGTGTAATCGAGGACTTTCTCTCTATTTTTTTTTAAGTCTTTCACCCTCAAATCGTTTATTGCCTTCGTGGTAAAGTGGATGTAACGTCTGACTACAAGTTTGAGGGTTTTGTTTAGAATAAGTCTGGTCGGGGAGGTTGGTACAGGTTTGGGCATCCTTCCACATTTTCGATTGATAGGTGATAAGGTACCTTGTGAAACTTAGGGAAGGTATTTGTAGTAACCAGTAAAGGTGTTAACGTCAGTCTTGCGTCCTAGGGTGAAGGTGATTTTATCTACTATATGCAAAGGACAAGGAGACAAGATTGGGAGTGGAGGTCTGTCTGTCTGTTAGCATGCTTTGTTTTTTTTCTGTCTGTCCAACACACACACACACACACACACACACACACACACACACACACACACACACACACACACACACACACACACACACACACACGCACGCACACACACACACACACACACACACACACACACACACACACACACACACACACACACACACACACACACACACACACACACACACACACACACACACACACACACACACACACACACACACACACACACACACACACACACACACACACACACACACACACACACACACACACACACACACACACACACACACACACACACACACACACACACACACACACACACACACACACACACACACACACACACACACACACACACACACACACACACACACACACCAAGGTAACACCACACACCAAGTAACACAATGATACACGCCACACCCTCAGGTTCACACACACACTATTACTATTACTTCCTTGGTGCATGAAGGTAAAGCAGACTCCGCCGCCACTAGCCCCGTGCCAGGTAGCGGTTCCTGGTCACCTAATAGTACCTGCAGATGATTACTAGTCCACTAATAGTACCTGCAGGCAGTCACGCGGTTCTACCTGGCAGTCACCACCACCTGCCATTACCTGCTGGTACTCAACGTTGGTGCTCACTGACAGACGGGATGAAAATGCCAAATGCTTCTTATTTGTACGTATATTCGCTTTACTTTTGGGTGAATGCTTGGAAACCTGCACTTGTCGACGTGTTTTTCTTTGATTTTCGCCGTCATTTTCTTGTTCCTTGAGCAACGCGATGAACAGTGCACTACGTTGAATTTTCTATATTTTTTTCTTACATCAAACAAGTTTCTTATCTACTTATTTGTATTTGTCTAGATCATTTTCTTCTTTTTCCTTGTTCTTATCTCTCTTATATTCAACTTAACCTGTTTTTGTGTTATTCTAACTATTGAGTTTGTATAAATTTCTGCTTTACTTTTCTTTAAGCAACTGGACGAGTAGTTTCTTAAATAAATAATTTTTTTTACTATTCTATATTTCTTCACTCAATTCAATGTTCGTGTAACATTTTTTTCCACTTATGTCTAACAATGAAATGAAGAATATAGTCTAGTCATGTTTCTTCCTCCTCTTCCCCTCCTCTTCCCCTCCACACCATATCATCGGAAGTATTATTACTTTTTATCTTATACTTCTTTCGCCAAAATTTACTAGTGTTTTTCATATAATAGAAGAGTCATTGCACTGATTTCGAAAAATATATATGTATCAATATTTTTTCTAAACTCTGAGTGTAAATTTCGAGATTACATAACGACCACTAACCTATTATCATTCTTTCACTTTGTTTCATTTTCCTAGTTTCTTTTTTTTTTGGAGCTGTTTTACTTATCTTTCCCCACCAAATAACATCACCAAAACTGTATTGCACACACACACACACACACACACACACACACACACACACACACACACACACACACACACACACACACACACACACACATACACATACACACACACACACACACACACACACACCACACACACACACACACACACACACACACACACACACACACACACACACACACACACACACACACACACACACACACACACACACACACACACACACACACACACCATGCATCATCACCATGACTTCTTCCAACAATGCAAGCACACACAAAAAATGACCTACAACCCAGCCACCAACTACTATAACCACACTGCTCCGCTTTTATATCTTCACCCGCCCACACCCACACCCACACCCACACACACACACACACACACACACACACACACACACACACTACTACCACCACCACCACCACCATACTATCTCACTCCCCATCACGACACATAATTACTTCGTACCATATTCTGCAGTTTTAACCATATAATTCCCATTGTTGCTACCTTCCTTCCCTGTTTCCCCCTCCGGCATGACTCACCTAGTGACAGACTCTCTACTACAAGGTACACGTACTTACTTACATGCACCTCAGGGTTATATAAGACTGCTACTTCAAGGTTACCGCCACACACTCTTTACCACCTTAGCTCCCACAGGTACACTTTACCTACTCCATCCAGGTGACTTAAACGCTATGGGAGTTAAAATTTGTGTAAAAGTTTAAACATTATATACATGTTTTCCTTTTTATTTTTTTCCGTTAATGCAATGTGTTCTGACGACTGTGTGTGTTGATATTAATACGATGATGATGTGGTGTTAAAAAAATATATTAAGTCTACACAGATGGAGGAAAAATTATAGCGGTGTACATCATGATACACACACACACACACACACACACACACACACACACACACACACACACACACACACACACACACACACACACACACACACACACACACACACTCACACACACACACACACACACACACACACACACACACACACACACACACACACACACACACACACACACACACACACACACACACACACACACACACACACACACACACGAGCAAAGCAACTCCTCTAAAACATTCAATCCGATCGCGAGGTTACCGCCTCTTCCCTGGGGTCTGTCCGCCACACCTCCACCTATTCTCAATCCTTTGCCGTGCCTGTCTAAGGGTGAGAATACATTAAGCTGCCTTTAATCATACCCGGGCCTTAACATTTTTAGCAGCGAGGCATGACGGGCCGGGCTGGGGACAAAAAGAGGGACGGAGATGGACAACAGTGTATGGGTGGAGGGACTGTAGGAAGAAAATAAGAAATAGTAGAATCTTAAATATCAAGACAGTTACTATAGGAAAGAAGGAAACGTCGACCTTATATATTATTGAAGGAATTATAAAAGAAATATTAAGATTCATCATAGGTGATGATTGTACAAAAAAACAAACTTGTATAAGGTAAAATATCACATCTACATACAAATGAGAGAGAGAGAGAGAGAGAGAGAGAGAGAGAGAGAGAGAGAGAGAGAGAGAGAGAGAGAGAGAGAGAGAGAGAGAGAGAGAGAGAGAGAGAGAGAGAGAGAGAGAGAGAGAGAGAGAGAGAGAGAGAGAGAGAGAGAGAGAGAGAGAGAGAGAGAGAGAGAGAGAGAGAGAGAGTATTTTATATACTTTTTGATTTTCATAAGACAATAACAGTCCTTAAACACAAAAAAACAAACGGCATGAACATTATATTTAAACACACTGCTATATGAAGCCCGAGTGTCCTTCATCTGTGTGTGTGTGTGCGTGTGCGTGTGCGTGTGCGTGTGTGTGTGTGTGTGTGTGTGTGTGTGTGTGTGTGTGTGTGTGGAAAAAAGTAACCCATTGATATTCTAATAGTAGCAACAGTTGTATTTCTTGTTGGATGATCATGCCACTTATAATTTACATATTACTATTATTATCATTATTACCATTATTATTATTATTATCATATTTATTATTATTAACACTCATACTTATACAACTATTTCTAATAATAATACTTAATATATATTATCTTTCTCTCTCCTGCTTACTTATCTGCCTACCTGCCTGCCTGCCTGCCTGCCTGCCTGCCTGCCTGCCTGCCTGCCTGCCTGCCCTCAAGTGCCTCTACACACGCCGTTGTGCCTTGCCTTCTTCCCTGTCTCTGCCGGAAACACAAATTGTTATTGCTTCCAACTTTTTACATCAACCGCAGACACAGCTTTCCCCGGCTGGCGCAATGACTGGACCTCGTAAATCACACTAGTCGCGGTTCAGCTCGCCCAAAAAAAGGAAGAAAAATAAATAAAAACAGGAGTGAAACAGAACGCAAGACCGAAGAGCCTCGCGTGTTAATCCGAAAAGGCGTAAAGTGCAAGTGTGGTCAATGTTTTGCGTTTTTTTTTTCTCTCTCTCTCTCTCTATCTTTCTTTTTTCTCATTTTCTCTTCTCTTTTCTTTTTTGATATTTGTTTACCCAACGCCTGGTGCCTCTCTGCCCTGGCTTTGTGGCTCCATAATCAACATATTTAAGATATACATAAGAGGCTAGCATTGAGGCTGAATACAAGGCAGGTCCAATGGTTAAGTGGATGTGGCATATTGGGTGTGGTCTGGACAGGGCAGGTCTTGTTGGGGGCCTCCACTACCCCTTCTCCCTCCACCTCCACCACCGGTATACCCCACCACAAACAACATTACTACTCTCCTCCTCTTCACCCCAACACTTGTCCTCTTTTCCTCCTCAGCATAACCTTTGCACTATATCTGTACTGACTCTCCTCACCATGACTCTCCTCTCCTTCACACACCCAGACACCATTACATACTCTCCCCTCCAGGGCCTCTCTCTTTCTACTAACTCCTCTCCCTTTTAGCCCCTACATCACAAGCACTCCTTCCCCTCCCACTCCCTCCCTCTCTCTCCCTTTTCTCCACCACCACCACCACCGCCACCACCACACATCAAGACAGACACACACACGAACACTCGAATATAAACACGGTTAAACCACGGTCATATTTTTTTCGCCCTATTCGTCCCTCCCTCCACTATAAAGGCAGGAGGGAGGGTGGAACGAGGGAGAGAGGGAGGGTGGAACGAGGGAGAGAGGGAGGGAGGGAGGGTGGGAGGGAGGAGGAAAGAAGAAGTGGAGTGGGGTACGATAAGGAATAAGATGAATAAGATAAGGAAGAAGAACTAGAAACTAAGAAGAAAGGGAGGAGGATTACAAAGGGTTACAAAGGTATACAAACAACAACAGACCTACAGGTTCTTACTTGGCTGTTTGATTTCACTAAACTACATTAACTGCAGTGTCCTAGCAAGTGAGGTGAGAGGTGGTGAGTCTGGCCTGACACACATATTTTTATGGTTGTAGAGTCACTACGAGTAAAAACATTCATGTAGGTTTATTTTTTCTCTTCTTCTTGGCTCCAAACCTCCTCAATGTAACACGGTTGTTTTTGGTAAACTTTTACCCAGACTCATTAGCGATCTTTTGTTATTTCTTATATACTAACGAGGAGAAGGAGGATGAGGAAGAGGAGAAAGAGGAAGAGGATTAAGAGGAGGAGGAGGAGGAGGAGGAGGAGGAGGAGGAGGAGGAGGAGGAGGAGGAGGATAATGATGCTGATGATGATGAGGAGGAGGAGATGAACCTGTTTCCGGTGTGTCTTTATAAGAAAAAAACTGGTTTAATAACAGGATAATGAAGAGTCATAAATGAACAAAATGACTAATCTATTATTACGTACACACACACACACACACACACACACACACACACACACACACACACACACACACACACACACACACACACACACACACACACACAGACAGAGACACAGACAGAGACACAGACAGACACAGACACAGACAAACACAGACACAGACACAGACACACACACACACACACACACACACACACACACACACACACACACACACACACACACACACACACACACACACACACACACACACACACACTTTTCCTTATGTGACTAAAGTTAGAATAGAAAAAAAAAGTTACTGACCATATAAAGTCTGGGTTTGATCCTGTGGTTTACAATACAAATTAACCGCAACCAATGCTTGTACAATAACACGGACGCAGGTGGTTGTTAGTCTTTCTCATGTTAGACAATTGACTTCATTCCCGACCATTACAAGACCTCTTCATATATTAGACTTGATTATATGCTCATCAAAGTTTTTTTTTTTGCACCTGAAGCCTACCTTTCAACCTAACATCACTCCTGCTTTGTTGACTTTTTGATGTTCTACAGGAAATATGTGTGACGTCAACAACTTTACAATCTCTCAAATATTCCTAAGTATTCATTATATTTTCCCGTAATTTTGTATTTCCTTAATCAAATACGTGAGTTCTTTAAAGCTTTCCTTGCTTGGCATGGAAGGTAATGCTGTAACTACGATGAACTACTAATTCTATCAACATCTTGAACAAGTCAGACCTTCACAGCACATGCTAAATACAGTGTTACAAGGCCTCAGCATCATCCTATATCATGTTCCTGTTATTGAAAGACCTGTAGCTTTTAATGAAGGCCAGTATCCTATTACCTTTAATGGCTCCCTCGATGCACTGCTACGATAATTTGAGGTTATTGGTGATGGGCTACACGCACCCTCTAGGCGCCCACCCGTGTACGGTGTCTTCATTCCGCACATTTGATAATAGAATATATCGTACCTTGTGCCTATTAAACCCAGTACCTATTTCCATTGTTTTCTTTTGGTTGCATCCAAGGGTTTCCTCATTTTTCACATGATTCAAATGTCATGGAAGTCTTAGTGAAGGTATAATCAATCTTAGTCATAAAGTCTCTGAAATTCCTCTCTTGGTGTTGTCGGTAAAATCTGGACATTATGTGAGAGAAGAGATGTTGGGCCGCCGAGACAATGCAGCGAGGATTTCAAGGTTCCAAGTTTACATATTAACTTGTGTGACTCTCCTCTGTAGCCACCAACCCCAGACAGTGAAGGAGTATTATGCCTGCTGATTTAACAGTGTCGTGTGCAGGAAAACAAGTTGTTGCAGAATTTTACACTTCACTTGAACTATCGTCGATAATCTGATTGGCGAGTGGTTCTTGGTGCGGCCTACATGTCTGCTTCCTAATAAGGCTTCCAAAGTTGTCAACAAAGGTTTGTTTACTAGTCAGACGATATTTCAGGCGCCTTTCTCAAGTGGCATTGTCTCCTGTGGGACGCTGATCAGATGCTAAGATTTGTTGCATCGATTGTTAAGCATCATCTTCAGCATCCTCGGCTATTTGGGATGAGTTGTCTGATTTATGGTTTGATGGAGTTTGCATCATGTTAGGTTCCCTCGACACACCCTTAGTTATAAACACAACGGTGCTGAATAATCGTTGGAGTTCATTTGCAGAACCTGAGCTTTTCGTTGTCTGAATTTGTGTTAAATGATCAGTTGAGTTTCTAAAATGTTGTTCTTAAGTTCCTGTTGTATACCATTCCGGTTCTCGGGTCGTTTATCTTAGGGACATTTCTTCATTTTCATATATATTTTTAAAATTTTATTTTCATGTATACAGCCTTAGTAACAACCAACCCGTCCCGATGTTTATTTCATATTATCTAAACCTGTTTAATCATCTCCAGTCGAGTGTAAGTTGCATTTATTTCCTACATCCTTTTAGTTCCAGAGATAAACACGTAAACTTGTGATGTAAAAAAATGGACTATTTCATCAGACTATTGAACCAAACAAGTGTTGACACGTTGATGAGATAGATTTTAAAGTTATCAAATTCACTACAACAATCAGACTTTACGCACGGGTGGTATGACTGGCGTAGAATTATACACGGGGGCTGCAAACTGTCTAGCCACTAACCCTTTATCTTATGAGATCGG
>JAXIVD010011059.1:0-2500 GCA_036785275.1 Cancer borealis
GTAGGGGTGTAGTGGTGTAGTGGCAAGGGTGTAGTGGTGTAGTGGCAGGGGTATAGTGGTGTAGTGGCAGGGATGTAGTGGCAGGGATGTAGTGGTGTAGTGGCATGGGTGTAGTGGCGGGGGTGTAGTGGCGCGGGTGTAGTGGCAGGGGTGTAGTGGCGGGGGTGTAGTGACAGGGGTGTAGTGGCAGGGGTGTAGTGGCAGGGGTGTAGTGGCAGGGGTGTAGTGGCAGGGGTGTAGTGGCAGGGGTGTAGTGGCGTGGGTGTAGTGGCAGGGGTGTAGTGGCGGGGGTGTAGTGGAAGGGGTGTAGTGGCAGGGGTGTAGTGGCAGGGGTGTAGTGGCAGGGATGTAGTGGCAGGGGTGTAGTGGCAGGGGTGTAGTGGCGGGGGTGTAGTGGCGGGGGTGTAGTGGCAGAGGTGTAGTGGCAGGGGTGTAGTGGCAGGGATGTAGTGGCAGGGGTGTAGTGGCGGGGGTGTAGTGGCATGGGTGTAGTGGCAGGGATGTAGTGGCGGGGGTGTAGTGGCAGAGGTGTAGTGGCAGAGGTGTAATGACAGGGGTGTAGTGGCAGGGGTGTAGTGGCAGGGATGTAGTGGCGGAGGTGTAGTGGCAGGGGTCTAGTGGCAGGGGTGTAGTGACATGGGTGTAGTGGCAGGGGTGTAGTGGTGTAGTGGCAGGGGTGTAGTGGCAGGGGTGTAGTGGCAGGGGTGTAGTGGCAGGGATGTAGTGGCGGGGGTGTAGTGGTAGGGGTGTAGTGGCAGGGGTGTAGTGGCGGGGGTGTAGTGGCAGGGGTGTAGTGGCAGGGGTGTAGTGGCGGGGGTGTAGTGGCAAGGGTGTAGTGGCAGGGGTGTAGTGGCAGGGGTGTAGTGGTGGGGGTGTAGTGGTGGGGATGTAGTGGCAGAGGTGTAGTAACAGGGGTGTAGTGGCGGGGGTGTAGTGGCAGGGGTGTAGTGGCGGGGGTGTAGTGGCAGGGATGTAGTGGCAGGGGTGTAGTGGTGGGGGTGTAGCGGCAGGGGTGTAGTGGCAGGGGTGTAGTGGCAGGGGTGTAGTGGCAGGGGTGTAGTGGCTGGTGTGTAGTGGCAGGAGTGTAGTGGCAGGGGTGTAGTGGCAGGAGTGTAGTGGAAGGGGTGTAGTGGCAGGGGTGTAGTGGCGGAGGTGTAGTGCCAGGGGTGTAGTGGCGGGGGTGTAGTGGCAGGGGTGTAGTGGCAGGGGTGTAGTGGCAGGGGTATAGTGGCGGGGGTGTAGTGGCAGGGGTGTAGTGGCAGGGGTGTAGTGGCAGGGGTGTAGTGGCAGGGGTGTAGTGGCAGGGGTGTAGTGGCAGGGGTGTAGTGGTGGGGATGTAGTGGCAGGGGTGTAGTGGCAGGGGTGTAGTGGCAGGGGTGTAGTGGCGGGGGTGTAGTGGCAGGGGTGTAGTGGCAGGGGTGTAGTGGCAGGGATGTAGTGGCAGGGGTGTAGTAGCAGGGGTGTAGTGGCAGGGGTGTAGTGGCAGGGGTGTAGTGGCAGGGGTGTAGTGGCAGGGATGTAGTGGCAGGGGTGTAGTGGTGGGGGTGTAGTGGCAGGGGTGTAGTGGCAGGGATGTAGTGGCGGGGGTGTAGTGGCAGGGGTGTAGTGGCAGGGGTGTAATGACAGGGGTGTAGTGGCAGGGGTGTAGTGGCAGGGATGTAGTGGCGGGGGTGTAGTGGCAGGGGTGTAGTGGCAGGGGTGTAGTGACAGGGGTGTAGTGGCAGGGATGTAGTGGTGTAGTGGCAGAGGAGTAGTGACAGGGGTGTAGTGGCAGGGGTGTAGTGGTGTAGAGGCAGGGGTGTAGTGGCAGTGGTGTAGTGGCAGGGGTGTAGTGGCAGTGGTGTAGTGGCAGGGGTGTAGTGGCAGGGATGTAGTGGCGGGGGTGTAGTGGCAGGGGTGTAGTGGCGGGGGTGTAGTGGCAGGGGTATAGTGGCAGGGGTGTAGTGGCGGGGGTGTAGTGGCATGGGTGTAGTGGCAGAGGTTTAGTGGTGGGGGTGTAGTGGTGGGGGTGTAGTGGCAGGGGTGTAGTGGCAGGGGTGTAGAGGCGGGGGTGTAGTGGCAGGAGTGTAGTGGCGGGGGCGTAGTGGTAGGGGTGTAGTGGCAGGGGTGTAGTGGCAGGGGTGTAGTGGCAGGGGTGTAGTGGCAGGGGTGTAGTGGCAGAGGTGTAGTGGCGGGGGTGTAGTGGTGGGTGTGTAGTGGCATGGGTGTATTGGCAGGAGTGTAGTGGCAGGGGTGTAGTGGCAGGGGTGTAGTGGCAGGGGTGTAGTGGCGGGGGTGTAGTGGCTGGTGTGTAGTGGCAGGGGTGTAGTGGCGGGAGTGTAGTGGCAGGTGTGTAGTGGCGGGAGTGTAGTGGCAGGGGTGTAGTGGCAGGGGTGTAGTGGCAGGGGTGTAGTGGCGGGGGTGTAGTGGCAGGGGTGTAGTGGCAGGGGTGTAGTGGCAGGGGTGTAGTGGCAGGGGTGTAGTGGCGGGGGTGTAGTGGCGGGGGTGTAGTGGCAGGGGT
>JAXIVD010011059.1:10000-12071 GCA_036785275.1 Cancer borealis
AATCGAATGTGTTATCTTAAGTGACAATTAAATATTTGATGTCTCGTAAAATTGTACTTTTATGTTGCTATAACTGTGAAAACGTGTTGTTATAGAACCACTTGGTGCAGTTAGGAACCCGCAAGTGGCGTTTCTAGTGGCAGCAGCTAGTTACGTACATACATGCATGGTTGTTGTGGTGTGGTGGTGTGGTGTGTGGTGTAGGTAGCGCGACACAACACCACTACAACACCCACACCCACACCTTACACTTTCCTCATTCTTTCTTTTCGTATCGTAAGTCACTGGTGTGAGGTTGAACTTGGCAGCGTGATGGGGCGAGGCTGGTGTTGTTGACACTCAAAACCAACAACAGCGGTGCGAGTCACTTTTATACATTCTTCTTCTTCTTAACATTATTATCTGACCGTAAATTGTGTTGATGTTGTGTACGAGTGTCCTCCACTGTAGGTCTGTTTTATATCATTTGTTCATTGATGTTGTGTATTTTGTAAGTGTTCTTGTACACTATTCATTCACTTTTTTTTCCCTTGGTCTTCCATTCTTCCTTCCGCCAAGTCCTATTAGTTTACCTTCAAGAATGTTATTGTGTTCTTGGCGATGTTATACTGTTATATTTTTTTCTCTTTATATTTATTTATTTCAACTTCCATTTCGTTATAGGTGTACCCTGTCATTACTTTTCAATATATTTCACTTTTATTGTGTGACGCTGAACAACAATTATGAAATTATGCAAAACCTTTCCACTCCCTCCCATTCTGGTTAGTGTTGTCACTGTTGATGTTATTCCTGTATATTATTCTATCCTTTCTCTATCCTTCTTCCCCGCCAGTGCACGAAGCAATCTCTATTTTGTAGCTGAACTTGCAAAAGGTCACTTAGGTCATAAAGAATTAATTGATATAAAAAGCTACTCGGGTTTAATTGGCTGTTAACTCAATTACTATTTTCACTGGAGTAGAATTAATACAAGTGCACTGATCCATTTGCTTTCAAACGTGCGATGCATAACAACAATTGTGTCAAGGACCAAATGCATCTGTTAACGTGTATATACATTGTTCAACCATTTATTCATTTATTTACTTGTTCATTTATTACATTCACTTGTTCATTTTGCTCTGAGGTAACACCGAATCCACTCTTATTTCTATTTCAATTAATTTAAACCTAACCTAACGTAACCTAACGTAACCTAACATAACCTAACGTAACCTAACATAACCTAACGTAACCTAACTTAACCAAACGTAAGCTAACATAACCTAACGTAACCTAACCTAACCTAACGTAACCTAACGTAACCTAACATAACCTAACGTAACCTAACTTAACCAAACGTAAGCTAACGTAACCAAACTCCTAACTTAAACAAACTTAACCTAAAGTAACCTAACTTAACCAAATTTAATCTAACCTAAATCTAACTTTACCTAACCTAACCTAACCTAACCTAACTTAACCTAACTTACCTCACGTTCTGTAAAGTAAACTAAGGTTGTGGTTAAAGTTATAACTTATAACTATTGAGAAAGAAAAGAAAAGAAAGAAAAAAAAATAAGATGACAGAAAGAGAGACTTGCACAAATAAGGGAGTAGCCACACACACACACACACACACACACACACACACACACACACACACACACACACACGCCGCCTCGCCATCTGCCATTTTAATCCAACACAAAAGTAGTTTTTCCGCGTGAAGGTTTTCCCGTCTCCCCTTCTTTCCCCTTTTTTCCCCTTTTTTCCCTTCCTTCTCTCCCTTCTCTCCTTTTCTCCTTTCCCTCCTTTCCCTCCTTTCCCCCCTTTCCCTCCTCTCCTTTCCTCTCCTTTCCTTCCTTCTCTTCCTTCCTTCTCTCCTTCTCTCCCTTCCCTTCCTTCTCTCCTTCCCCTCCTTTTCCTTCCTTTTCCCTCCTCTCATTTCCATCCTTCTCTTATTACTCTCTTCCTTTAACCAATTTCTTCTCCCTTTTTTTCTTCTCCTCCTCTTCCCTCATTTTCTCTCACCTCTATCCTCCTCTCTTCTTTTATCTATTTCCTCTCTTTCCTCCCTCCTCCCAAG
>JAXIVD010011060.1:0-10000 GCA_036785275.1 Cancer borealis
CATTAAAAGTGGGTATAAGCCTAATGGCCTTCCCCAAATCAAATATAGGAACACTGGAGCCGTTATTCCCACCTGCCCCTAACTCAGCTAAGCACACCTGAGTTTCGGCAAGCCTCAACTGTAGCTCCAGTCGCCTAATTTCTGGGTCAACCTGGTGCTCCCTGAGCCCCTTGCCCATCCTATCACCTTCAGTATCCGAGTGGAGAGACTCACTCTCGACCCCAACCAAACTGATCTGTTGAAGCACCAAGCTAACAAGGTCTGCTTTCAACAGTTGGCAATAGTCTGTAGCCATTAAATGTGTAGCGGTTAACCGTAACTCAGGTACTGTTAACCCGCCTATCTCTTCGGGCGTTGGCTGTCTATTCACAAAACTCACCGCGTCTTCGTCAGTCACGATACGCATGATGCCGAAAGACCGCGATAAACACAAAAATAATGACTTATGTAGTCACTCGTGATCCTGGCGAGGTCGCCACTGTTGTGCCCCCACTCACCAGTAAACTTATCTATCTCCTCTCGTTCTTAACGTTACACTTTAAAGGCAAATGATTTTAAAATGAATGAGAAGGAAACTTAATTACCAGGTTCAAAAGGGGGATTTCAGAAATAAAGTTATAAAAGAAACAAGTAAACAAACTACACTGGATTTATTTAAAAGTTAATATTTACATACACAACGGAAATTTAATTCAAAAGGTTGATCTGTTTACCAGATGGGTAGTTAATTACATTGAACGTAATTAATTAAAAGAGAAACAAATACAAAAATACACAAGATCACGAGTATTCTACAATAAACCACTTCACCTCACACAAACAAAGTACCAGAAAAAGTACCCAAACACCTAATAAACAAACACCAAACAAATACCCTAACACCTAAGTTAATTGAGGCACAGGTCGGGAAATAAAAACACAAACACAAACACAAACCCTAACACAAACACAAACACAAAAACCAAACACAAAAGCAAACACACACAAAGAAATAAATATTGTAACTGGAGAGAGAGACGCGAGCCAGAGTAAAAACACTCAAACACCCAAGCCCAGAAAAAAAGGAATGGATAAAAAAAAATCCAAACTTATCTCACTCCCTTACGTTACTAAAACAACCCCCACTCAAACAGGGGAAGAAAAATAGATGATGGGTAAAAAATGCGCGAAGCAAACTCAAACCGATACCCACATCAAAAACCCAGTAACGTAAAAAGTAAAAAGTAAAAACACACAACACTGGCTTCACTCTCAATCTCCAATTAAAACACACCCAGTACTTACTCCATATCTCCGACACCACTCCGACGTGACCCTGTACCCTCTACGCGATGACCTGGACTAGACTGAGTGTGACCGCGCGGGTCACCCGCTTTATATGGAGCCCCGACCCACGCCACGCTACACCCTGGCGCTATTCAGGCCATGTGTGTGAAACAAAACTTAATACAAAGGAAACTACCCTTTAACTTATCTAATTTAACATGATATATACATCAAAACGTAGCAAACAAAAATACAAAGCATAGCCGTAATTACAACCCGCTCGCTCTCTTAACAACAATTTTAGAACTAAAAAGTGTAGAGCGAGTCATAACGCTACGTAAACTATCCTTAAAATTACAATAAAAAAATAATGACCTTAAATTAAAATATTAGTTCCCAATACAATTCATCATAGAAGAAATATACAGTTTTCTAAATCTCGATCGCGTCACAGAAGACCCATGAGAGAAACTATAAAATATGCATCCACCACTTCCACATCTTCTTCCAATATTACAACACAACTTAACAGCTAATTTACAACGCCAAGCCTACAATAACAAAAATAACGTAAAAATATATGATTTTCTTAGGGCAACATAGGAACGGTTGGAGCGGTCGTGACATAGCCCTCGTGACCCTAGCTTAGGTCGACCCAGAGGAAAATTCCACTCCTCCCTCAAACAAAATGGTGGCCTATACAAGATGAACAAATGTTTCTCCGTCACGGATTAAGCTACGTCCGTGACAATATATATGTATATATATATATATATATATATATATATATATATATATATATATATATATATATATATATATATATATATATATATATATATATATATATATATATATATATATATATATATATATATATATATATATATATATATATATATATATATATATATATATATATATATATATATATATATATATATATATATATATATTTAAATATATGCATATGCATATATATGTATATGTGTATATATACATATATATGTATAATATATATATATATATATATATATATATATATATATATATATATATATATATATATATATATATATATATATATATATATAAATATATATATATATATATATATATATATATATATATATATATATATATATATATATATATATATATATATATATATATATATATATATATATATATATATATATATATATATATATATATATATATATATATATATATATATATATATATATATATATATATATATATATATATATATATATATATATATATATATATATATATATATATATATATATATATATATATATATGTATATATATATTGTTACGGTCACACCGTAACGGACACGGTTCTTATGCCCTAGTGCCGGGTGTCCACTTATGAACAACCCAGTCACAACCACGTTACGGGCGTGTACAAACTGTAGTGCTGATGTTTATACGTCCTTTTAACCCACCAAAGGACAAGGAAAGTCGATTATCCCGTAGGACTAGTCACTTCGAGGGCCACACGCCGGTGGCTGGACAATAGGCTTTAAACAAGAAGTGCCTGGTTAAGAAACCTATGCACTCTTAGCCTCCAAACACAGCACCTACAGCCACCCCGTTAACGTTAAGAGGTCGCCAGTTCTTTTAACCCTCCAAAGAACAAGGAATCTCCCAGTAGTAACCACCTTCTCCTCCTTACATTCTAAAGAGACTTACAGTGAGCACAAGATTACAGTGCCTAGACAAGGAGCTATCGCTCCAACCAGAATACCGCCCACAAGGTGTCTTTCCACCCACTTCTTGTTGAATAATAACTCCTCTCGACTCCAATAACACCCTGCAAAGTAGCCTCCCACGAGGGGACTCCGTACAGTGCGTTATATGAGTCGTAATTAATCAACACTGAGACGGGATTACTCCTCGTCTGTGTTCTCAAACAAGAGGCCCCTGATGACAGGCTCTCTCTCTCTCTCTCTCACAATGAGGACAACGAAGACAACGCCGAAAAAAGCAAACAACGCCGACAAAGCGGACAACGCAGACAACGCCGACAAACACAGAAAACGCCGACAAAATGCAGACAACGCCGAAAAAACGCAGACAACGCCGAAACTACTTCCCCGAGACTGAACAGTCTGATAAAATTCTAGGTGGAGTTCACCGCTAGTTAGGTGGTAATGATACTGTCACCACACTCGTCTCTGTGCTCTGGCTTATAACCGTTTCCTCTACAGACAGGGCCCTGCTGTCTAGCTACACAAATAAATCCCTTATCTAATAGGCCAAACAGATAACCCACTCCCTTAAATATGAGGAGGTTACAGGCAAAATAATGCCAATTAGTGGGGAGCTCAGAGCGCGAGGTGTTCTTGGTGATGGCTAGCGACTAACTCCCTCTTTTACGGCATCTCAGCTCCCAGCTGCCCAGGCAGAGATGCCAAATCGCACCACCGGCGCGCCGTTTCTCACACACCGCGCTGCATCGACAAACAAAGCCTAATTATTTATCTTTCACAAAATCACCACAGGCCACAGAGACGACGCAGGACAACAACAAACATACGAGAGGATGCAGAAAGGAATTGTCTACAAGATAGGATACCTTGCAACACAAAGAAGAAAAAGGGAAAGTCAGGAAAATTAGGAGAATGAGAAGACCCGAAATTCAAGTAAAAGCCTAACCAAAACTCGCTGGCAACTCTCTCTCTCTCACTCTCCCGCCACGCCTGGCTACATGACCTTGAGACACACATCCCGCGCATTTCCTCTCTCTACCTCCCACGTCTGGTCTTGGCCACGTGATTTGCAAACAAAAGACGTAACACACAGACATGTCACGTAGACACGACTCCAACACTTACCGTAGGGTGGGGCCCGCAACACGCCCCCCCTTAAAGGAAATTTTTTTGTAAGTCTTAAGGACTTATAAAAATTTTTTAAGCGGACTGAGTTATTCACTGGCTCGCGACAAACAATCGGCCACAACATTGTCTACCCCCTTAATGTGGCGAACCTCTAGGTTATACTCCTGCAAGAGTAAACTCCACCGAGTGAGTCGCACATTTTTTAATTTAAACTTGTCTAAAAATTGCAAAGGACTATGGTCAGAATAGATGGTAACTAGGGGACCATAGGCCGGGACATAGATTTCGAAGTGCTGCAGAGCCGAAAGAATAGCCAGTAACTCTTGCTCAATAACAGAGTAGTTCCTTTGGGCTGAAGTAAACTTCTTAGAGAAGTAGCAGACAGGGTGATTCACTTGGTGTTCGTCGGGCTGCATTAGAACTGCGCCCACCCTGGCCTGGCTGGCATCAACCGCCAAAGCAAAAGGCCTGGTGAAGTCCGGAGCCCGTAAAACTGGCTGACCACACAAGAGGTCTTTTACTTGGGAGAAGGCGCTCTCACATGCTTCACTCCACACCCACTTCTTCCCCTTTTGCAAGAGGTCAGTCAAAGGTGCCAGCAAGGTGGAATACCCTGGCACAAATCGGCGGTAGTAGCCCACTACCCCGAGGAACCTCTGCAGAGCGCGGCGACAGGTCGGTGCGGGGAACCGCCTGATCGCCTCCACTTTGGCTTCGGGAGGAGTGATGTAGCCGTGGCCCACCACATACCCCAAGTACTGGACCCGAGCCTTAACAAAGTCACACTTGTCCAGGTTGACCCCCAACCCAGCCTCCTGGAGTCGTGCAAACAGTGCCTCCACATTGTCAAGGTGGTCCGACCAACAGGTGTCATAGATGACCACGTCATCGATGTACACGACGCAGTGCTAGAGTCCATTCACCACCTGGTCCATCAAACGTTGGAACGTGGCTGGGGTATTTTTAAGTCCATAGGGCATCACCTGGCACTGATAGACTGCCCCATTAGCCACAAAACTAGCTATCTCTTTAGCACGGTCCGTGAGAGGAACCTGCCAGTAGCCCTTCACCAAGTCCACCTTTGAGATAAACGTGGCCCCTCCAATACGGTCCACTGAGTCATCCACCCGGGGCAACGGGTAGGTGTCGGCCTTGGTAAGTGTATTGACCTTCCTAAAGTCAATGCAAAACCTGACCTTACCGTCAGGCTTGGGTTGAAGGGTAACAGGCGAACTCCACTGGCTATACGTCCTCTTAATCAGGCCGTGCTCCAAAATATACTCCAGCTCCTTCTCCACCAACTGCTGCTTCTGGGGATTCACTCTATATGGAGCCAGCTTAACTGGAGTGGACTCCCCCACACCAATGTCATGTTGAATCAGGCTTGTTCTGCCTGGGACATTGTCAAAGACAGAAGGGTACCTTCCCAACCGCCGAAGCATCTCCTTCTTCTGCACCTCTCCCAGGTGTTGCAACTTTTCTTCAAGGAGCAGCGCACTGTTCTGCTCCCAATGCTCCGCGGGGATTACAGGTTCTGAACCCATTACCTCGGTGGCCTCCTCTGCACGGCAGAAAAATAAAACTAAAGATGCCTCCTTCTTGGCAGAACTAAAACAACCCTCTGGGTTCTTTCTATGGAAGTAGGGCTTCAGCATATTGACATGGCAAAGCTGAGCCCTCTTACGCCGATCAGGAGTGGCCACCAGGTAATCTAAATCCCCCACCTTCTTCTCAACCACATAAGGGCCACAGTAACGGGCCGCAAACGGCTGTCCTTGTAGAGGAAGCAACACCAACACCTCCTCCCCTGGTGCAAAAGTGCGATACTTGGCCTTCTGGTCGTAGTATCCCTTCATCTTCTTCTGGGCAGCTCTGAGATGGTGTTGAGCCACCTCCAGCGCGTTCACCAATCTTTCCCGAGTTCTTAACACGCTCTTCAAGAGCGATTCGGGGCGGTCCGAGTGGGGAGCACACCAGGCTTCCCGTACTAAATCCAACGGACCGCGCACCCGATGTCCAAACACCAACTGATGGGGGGAAAACCCTAAGGACTCAGTGGGAGCTTCCCTCACAGCAAACAAAACATAGGGCACCGCCTCGTCCCAGTCCTTCTCTCGTTCCAAGCAGAACGCCCGGAGCATAGTTTTGAGCGTCTGATGGTGCCGCTCTAATGCTCCCTGTGACTGGGGATAGTAAGCACTAGGTAAAATGTGTTTAATCCCCCACTCGGTCATAGTCTTTGCGAACAACTTTGAGGTGAAGTTGGACCCTCGATCAGACTGAATCTCGGGAGGTAGACCAAAATGGGTAAAAAAGTTGAGGAGAGCCTTAAGCACAACTCGTGCGTGGGTACTTCTCACCGGTATAGCTTATGGGTACCGGGTCGTTACATCCATAATGGTCAACAAGTACTTATGACCGGCCTTGGAAGTAGGGAGGGGCACCACCATGTCGATCAGGACCCGGGTAAAAGGAGGATCCACAGCGGGAATAGGGTGCAAGGATGGAACATGGGGATTTTGGTTGGGTTTGCCCACCATCTGACAAGTGTGACAACTCCTTAGCAACTCTGTAATCTCTCTGGCCATACCAGGCCACCAGAAATTGCCCCGCAGTCGGGCGAGAGTTTTGTGAACTCCGAGGTGTCCAGCCATAGGTCCCTCGTGTGCTAACAGCACCAGGGCTTCCCTCAACTCCTGAGGCACTACAACCTGTAGAACATCACTCCCATCACTCTCCCTCGACCTCCGGTGTAACACCACCTTCTGCAGCAGGAACTCCTCTACTCCCCTTATCTCCTTTCCCACCTTAGCAAAATAAGAGGCCAATTCTGGGTCCCTTTTCTGTCCCTTGATGAGCAACGCCGGCTCAATACAAGTAAGGTTGGACGGGACCACAGGATCTGTCGGCAGGGGCGGTACCGACACTTCCCTAGTTCTGTCCCGGGGCCTGAGGCGTGGTGTGGACTCATCCACCACTTCCTCATCGGCCAAAATGGGTGGACCCTCCAGGTGGGCCTCACCCGTCAAACAGTCACCAGACAAGGGAACAGCCTGTTCCCTGTCTCCGGTACACTCCGCAGGGGTGGGAGTCTCCAACTCCCCCGCAGAGTTGGAAGTCTCCCCTCCCTCGGAGGTGACCCCCAACAAACTGTCTGACACACCAGGCTGGGGCCCGGACTGAGTACCGAGACCCACAGCCTCACAACCAGGAAACACCACCGCGTGGGTGCTTCCTCCGAGGTGCCCCGCAGAGTGAGGAATGCCAACACAAGACTCCTCTGTCCTCAACACTCCTTCCTCACCTTCGGCGACAACCTCTACCGAGTCAGGTGCTTCTATGGGTGGCTCTGCACTGCGGCAGTCAACCCCCACACGTTGACTCACTGGAGAGCCCGGCTCTGGCTCATCCAGTTGACAAACACTGCTCTCGTTTGACGGTGACCCTGTTATGTCGCAGTCAGCCCCTAGAGTAGCAGCCGGTTCCACCCGTCTAGCCTGAGACCGGGTGACAACCCCAACAACTTCCTCCTCACTGCCCTCCAACACCGGTGACTCTGCCTCTTTGCAGTCGGCCCCAGGAGTGGCAGCTTCTTCCTCACCACTGTTCTCCTCTTCTGGTAGCCCTGCTCTGTCGCAGTCGGCCTCAGGAGCAACAGCCTGCATCACCCTCTCGGTCTGCGACCGGGTGACAACAGCAACAGGGTCGGTCACACTATGCCCCGACACCTCAGAAGCCTCACCTCCCGTAGGGGTGGGCATCCAAACTCTCCCTCCTGCTAGGTCATTCCCTACCAGGAAATCAACACCTGCCACAGGCAGTTATTCCGCCACTGCCACTTGAGCCGAAGTGGTGATCAGTGGACACGACAGCTTCACCTCAGCCGTCACAAACTTCTCGACAGCGTTGAGGCCCCTACACAACACTGCCTTTGAAGAAGTCACCTTAGTCCCGGTGACATTTCGGCACACGGACTGTTGTGCGCCAGTGTCTCGCAAGACAGTAACAGGATACTCGCTCCCGTCAATTTCGACAGTGCCCCCACACAGAAATGGGCGACACCAGTCCAGCTCCGAGTCAGCTGGAGTCACAGAAGCAACAACAGGGGGGGAAACAGGTGAAGCCGCCTGAACCCCCTCCTCACGACCCAACACAGGCCCATCAAAAGCTTTATCTCCTTCGTGAACCTTAGGAGCGAGCAGCCTCTCCTCACGACCCTGGTCAGGCCACACCAGCAAGGCAACTGGTTTCTGGGGTGTCTTGGAGGGGTCCGCTGTCACAAGTTTGGGACATTGAGATCGAAAATGCCCCTTGGCATGGCAGTTATAGCACGTAGGTTGGTTTTCGTACTTTGGAGTACTAAAGGTCATCTTTCCTCCTGACCCTCCTTTTGGCCCTGAAGGGGCAGCGGGGGATTGAGACTTAACGAACCCGCTCTTATTGCCAAAGCCGTGACTTTGGGGAGGGGAACGTGGAGCACCAGAACCAGCACTACCACTGCCCCCTGGCCCTCGTGATCCTCCCTCTTTGAATCCACCTTCAGCACGAGGCTCCGAGCGATGGGCTAACACATGGTCGTCAGCCCAGGTGGCAGCCTCCTTCAGCGTCTTAAAACGCTTCTCCCTGAGAAGAGGCACCAGTTCCTTATCAGCAGCATTTATAAACTGCTCCATCACCATCAACTCCTCCAGGTCGCGGAGAGTATCCACTCCCTCACTCATGATCCATCTCTTAAATGCCTGCTCTAAATGGCGGGCACACTCGAGGTAAGAATCTCCGGGTCTCTTCTTCCCACCTCGGAACCTTAAGCGATAGGCTTCGGGCCGCAGCTCGTAAGCCCTCAATATATCAGCCTTGAAGTCCTCATAGCTTTCTAGGTCTTCAACCGACATATTGTCGTATGCCTCCAATGTCCTGCCTTTCAGTTTATTGGCCACAAGACCAACCCATCTTCCTTCTGGCCAACCAAACTCAGCCGCCTTCTTCTCAAACCTTCTAAACCATTCTGCAACCCTCTGCTCGTCAAAGTCAGGAATGAACTGCAGACTCCTTACCATCTGGCGCTCAACTGAGTTCTCTCCTTCTCCTCTCTTATGAGTTGAGTTGGCCCCAAGTCTAGATCTTTCCCATTCAAATTCTCTATGCTTTTCCATTTCCAACCTTCTAATTTCTAGCTCTTCTTTTCTTGCTTCTCTCCTCTCTTCAACTTCTAACGCAACCCTTCTCGCGTCAGCTTCGGCTTCCAACCTTCTAGCCTCTCTCCTCTCTTCAGCTTCTAACTCCAACCTCTTCATTTCTAGTTGGAATCTTAATTCCTCCGCCATTCCGACGGACTGGAGGTTGTCAGTAATACTGGCAGCTGGGCTCACTCTCCTTGAACCCATCACGTTCTCAAAAGAACCAACACGGCCCGTTATATGCTGCAGGGGCTGTTCTGGCACTTCCTGAGCAAAATGCAATTGTCCTGTAGTACTATGCTCACTAACAGGACTAACAGGCCGATCTTCACCTAGGCATGGCTGTTCACTAACGCCACGTACAGGGCTGGCTCGGGCCGAGCCATCCTCAAGGGAAGTAATTACATTACGTTGGTCTTCCATTGTCACAGTGTGTGTGGGCTCACACTAACAACACACTAACACTGTTTTTCGACTCACTCTTATCCTTTAAAATCCTGGCGAGGTCGCCAATTTTGTTACGGTCACACCGTAACGGACACGGTTCTTATGCCCTAATGCCGGATGTCCACTTATGAACAACCCAGTCACAACCACGTTACGGGCGTGTACGAACTCTAGTGCTGATGTTTCTACGTCCTTTTAACCCACCAAAGGACAAGGAAAGTCGACTATCCCATAGGACTAG
>JAXIVD010011062.1:0-10000 GCA_036785275.1 Cancer borealis
TGTTGAAGTTTTGCGAAGTTGTAGATGAGGTAAATGTCACTGTTTTGATATTAACATTTATTTTTCTATGAACTAAAACTAACATACTCTTGGTACATAACGTGACATACTTCTTAAAACTTATTCCAGTATTAGTCTATATATCCTGAACAATCTATGTGTACAAAACTATCATATTAACATTTTCCTTTCCTGAACCTAATAAAGTCTGATAACCAACATCTGGTACAAAACATTTAATATTTCACTTCACTTCACTTCACTTCACTTCATACTCGATGCAATGTCACACTCCATCAATTCTTAACAACAAGTGGTGTGTCAGTCAGTGTGACAAGCATTTCTCATATCACTGAGATCTCACCACAAACTTATGCCTTTCTTGAATACAAATATATCAATGTTGCCTTCACATCAAACAACTTTCTGGCTTCACGACTTTCACCTCCATTTTCCTGCCCTTTCCTTATTTCCTATTTTCCTGTCCTTTAAATATTCTATAACGTAATGTGTCTGGTGTGTGTGGTGAATAGCAAAGACTTTTATGCATACCACCATTTAAGAAAGAAACACGAAATGCAGTTATAAACACTAATGTAAAAAAAAAGTCCTACTACTACTACAACAACTACTACTACTTCTCTATGTACTACTATTACTACCTCAATTACTACTATCTTGCTACTATTGCTTCTATTAAATTGCAATTACAAATGAGACTAATGTTCAAAAGATCTTCATCACATGCTACAAGTCAGCTGCTGAATTAAATCAATGACATACTGAACATATTAAGGATCATGTTGCAGCCCAAACATAGCATCAAGTGACACCAAAACAAAACAAAACACTAATAAACTACAATTGTCTCAAAACTTCTGCCACTCACTGAAGATATAACAAGAAAAACTGAAAACAAACTAGCTTATAACCCCAACCATTTATTTTGGAAATGTTAAAAACCATCTTGTTTCATCCCTCAAAGCTCAAGTGTTGTTAAAGCTTCATTCCCTTTACTGAATGCTTCCAAATTAATGTCAACCCAAAGATAACAACAATAGAAGTAATGCATGCTTTAAAACAGCTGCAATCACCTTACTGCAAGCTTACAATCAGCTGCAACCACAAAAAATAAATAATAATCTTACTGGAGACTTGAAACCAGATCCTACAATAAGAGAACAAATGAAGTTTTAACATTCCTACTTGAAGCTCCACCACCTCATTCACTGCAGGTACTAAGCAATCTATCATTCCCCAAGACTGACAAGAAATCCTTAGTCCTCTCACTCCATACTTCAAAATGTGAGGTTCTATGAATATCTAAGTGGAAAGACAGAATCCAGTAACCCTTGTTTATCCAGTTATAACCTAACCTAACCATTATTAACCTATCCCAACCTAATCCTAACCTAACTTCACCTAACCTAACTGACAGACTACAGTACTTGGTGTAACTATGTGGTGATTGATTTGTAATTATACTTCTTTCACCTTCACTGATGTTAAAGTTTTACTCAATATAGCCTTTACTGAAGAGAGAGAGAGAGAGAGAGAGAGAGAGAGAGAGAGAGAGAGAGAGAGAGAGAGAGAGAGAGAGAGAGAGAGAGAGAGAGAGAGAGAGAGAGAGAGAGAGTCAGGAATTCACTTCACTAAGCTCTTACATGACAAATTAATTCTAAATTTAGAGCAGAGAAATGACAAACGTGGTGGTTTTAATCTCTCTCTCTCTCTCTCTCTTCTCTCTCTCTCTCTCTCTCTCTCTCTCTCTCTCTCTCTCTCTCTCTCTGTAAGGCAAATATTATATCTACAACATCTTCAGGTCTTCAAGCCACTCAAACTATCAATGTTCTGAGTAATAAATTAATGTATGTGCAACTTTCTCACATATCTAACCTGAAATCCTGTACAGTCTTATCTATTCATTGCTACATTACTATGCCACTCCACAATGCTTCCTTCCTTCATCTTACTTCCTATACCCACTAAGTTGTCTGATAAAGAAGCAATGCATAATGAAAACAACATAACATACACTTGTCTTCAAAAACAATCAGATAATTACTCTAAAACGACAAGTAATATCTCAATTCATGTTAAGAAATGTTGAGTAATGTCAATACTAACAATTTTTTTCAGTGTCTAGAATGCTTAAGTTCCCTCACACACACCAAGGAAACTTAATTATAAACATACGACTTCAATAACTTAAAATATTGAAAACTGTCTTGATTGTCTTCTATATCAACTGAGACACCAATTAAGTCAAACACACAATATACTTTCTGGGAGTGGAAATTTTGATGTTTTTTTATATACTTTTTTTCTACTCTCTGACCAGCCTGCTAAGATGAGAGGAAACACTTTACATTCTCAGAAGCCTTCAACCATGCAGTAGGAAGTGACTTTACTTTACTGAACCTTTACAAATACCTAAATAACCTTGACCTTCTACCACCCTGGCGTCAGAGGCTTATAATGAAAGGGCAGCGAGATGGACAATAACACTGAAAGCATCTATTAAATACCAAGCAATTTATGAAACAATGCTAACTAATTAACACTTTAACAACCTTGCACATCTTATCTACACTTAGAACAAAATTACCAGCCTGTTATAGTGAATATCATGGTTTTTAGCACTACCTTTAACTGAAAATTCTTAATAAATGTTTACACTAATGAGTAACTTGTCAATTCAAAATATCCTGTAACCTTTCCTACAAATCCAAGGCTACAAACAGCCCCACAACAGCCTATGTGGAATAAACTAAGTTATTCAACAGCCTAGGCCTACTTTCAATTACTCTTCAAATACACTCATCTCTACAACAAACAGCCTATCTGATATAAACTCATTTCTACACAGCCTATGTGAAATAAAGTAATTTCTACACAGCCTATCAGAAATAAAGTAATTTCTACACAGCCTATCAGAAATAAAGTAATTTATACACAGCCTATGTGAAATAAAGCAATTTCTACACAGCCTATCAGAAATAAAGTAGTTTATACACAGCCTATCAGAAATAAAGTAATTTCTACACAGCCTATCAGAAATAAAGCAATTTCTACACAGCCTATCAGAAATAAAGCAATTTATACACAGCCTATCAGAAATAAAGCAATTTATACACAGCCTATCAGAAATAAAGCAATTTATACACAGCCTATCAGAAATAAAGCAATTTATACACAGCCTATCAGAAATAAAGCCATTTCTACACAGCCTATCAGAAATAAAGCACTTTCTACACAGCCTATCAGAAATAAAGCAATTTCTACACAGCCTATCAGAAATAAAGTAATTTCTACACAGCCTATCAGAAATAAAGTAATTTATACACAGCCTATCAGAAATAAAGTCATTTCTACACAGCCTATCAGAAATAAAGTCATTTCTACACAGCCTATCAGAAATAGTCATTTCTACACAGCCTATCAAAAATAAAGTCATTTCTACACAGCCTATGTGAAATAAAGTCATTTCTACACAGCCTATCAGAAATAAAGTCATTTCTACACAGCCTATGTGAAATAAAGTCATTTCTACACAGGCTATGTGAAATAAACTCATCTCCACACAGCCTATGTGAAATAAACTAATTTCTACACAGCCTATGTGAAATAGTAATTTCTACACAGCCTATGTGAAATAAAGTCATTTCTACACAGCCTATCTGAAATAAACTCATTTCTACAACAAACAGCCTATCTAAAATACAGTAATAATTCCTTCAACAGCCTATTTGAAAAAATTCAAATAAACTCACAGCCTATATTAAAATAAACTAAGTCCCTCAACAGCCTACTTTGATAAACTAGGCCTATCAAGAGCTTTTTGGAGTGAAGTTAAGGGCTACAGCAGCCTTCTTACAGTGAATTAGTGATCATTTATTTCGATTTCATGCAGCTACTCGGCTGAATAGGCCTACAGAAGCCTATTTGGAATGAAGTAAGTAATCTCCTTTAACCTAATGTTGTCTTTACCTTATAAACAGCCTACTTGATAGTCACTTAATCTATTATGACATAAAAAACTACTACAAGCCAAGGATTCTGTCATGTGTTTTTTTCTTATTTCTCAAAAGGTGAATCATTGCCACCTTCACCAGTAGGAAAGGAGGATGAATAAGGAGGATGAGTAAGTGTAGTGTTCAATAAGGAAGGTGTGTGTACAGTGAAGGGCTTGTAAGACGTGAAGAAGATGGAGAGGGAGAGGGAAATCAATGACACTGATCCATTTATAGGGTAGGCAAGGTAAGGGAGTGTGCTGCCAACCTACTAATATTCCTATATCTATCTCAAGACCTTTTTTTTCTTATTGCAGCAAAGCATCTGAGCAGGTGACCTTTTTTTTTGTGTGTGTGAGTTAAAAATACACCTTCCACCTTTCTCTACTGACTGTGTTTTTCTACTCACTACATTTGCCAAGTTATGCACAATGATACTTTTTTTGTCTACATCTCCCTTTGGTCTTGATGTTTTGCTATAAAAAAGAAGTGCTGTGTGATCATAAATTGGGTAATATTTATACCTCCTTAACTTTGATCATAATGTGTCAATAACTAATAGTGAAGACTGTGTTTTTATCATTCATTCATCATTTTACAACCTTTATACATTATGGTTATTCTTTCCCATCCCTTTTAGTCTACATTATAGAAACAGATGGGTTGTTAAATTATAAGTTAGGATGATACTTCAACCTATTCTTTCCAGCCAATGTGTCTCAATATCTTGTTAATTTAAATGTTAGGATGATACTTCTACCTATCCTTCCAGTTACTGTCTTAATATCTATGTCAATGGAGTCTATACTTGTACATCAATCCACTAGTTACTGTCTTTCAATACCTATATCACGAGAGTCTATACTTACATCTCTACCTTCCATTCACTATACCTCAATACCTAAGTCAATGAAGTCTATACAAAATTCTTCACACAGCTTCATAAACAAACTTTAACATAGAACTGATCTCTTAATATCAATGTTTTCTGTAATAAACTAAACACACACACACACACACACACACACACACACACACACACACACACACACACACACTTTCCCTACCAATAGCACTGTTACACATACCACTGTCCTCATTCAAGATTCTTAACCTTACTGAATGAAACAACTAATAGGCCTATACACTCTACTCCAAAATCATAGTGCCATGACTAAAACCACCAATGATGCAAATACTCAAAACAACTGCATATCAAACAACACTATAACTCTGATGCAATACTAAGATGTCTCCCATGAATGCAACACACCACTATTTCTTAACCCAATGTATACCTAGAATGAATTTAATGAAGTACTTGTTTTTAAGCATCATTAGTCTCAATGAATCACCCAGTCAGTGTTCATTAACTAGTCTCCTCTCCAGTTATTATCAGTACCTGGGTGTGGTTGACTGGCTGGCTCACACAGTACAAGGGAAACTCATTAACACATCTTGATCACCAGCCACGTGACTAAGTGTTCTTGTTTGAAGGTTGACAGTGGTAGGAGTTGGTGAAGGAAGGTTGTAAGTAGTTGTATATTAATGTTGAAACAGCTGACATTTTTCTGTATTCCATTTCTCCTTTTGCCTCTAGACCCACAACATAACTTTTCTTCTTCTCCACTTCCATTTTCCTTCAGTCTACCTCTCCTCCTTTTACAGTTCAAAATTGTACCCCATGGACTTTCTCAGCCTTCACCCTGCCCCCATTCTCTTCCATGTTGCCCCTCCTCCCCCCCCCCCTACCCCCAGGCACCTCCTTCCAGCAAATATAACTTCCTACTGCTAATATCTGCTTCCTAACATCCCTCATGCCCCGAGACACTGCCACTGATATGATGATAATAGGCGGTCATGGGAGGTGGTGATGGTGGTGATGATGATTGTGGTGGTGGTGGTGGTGGTGGTTGAAGGCGGCAGCGGCGGCAGTGGTGATGGTGGTGGTGGTGGTGGTGGTGGGCGTAGGGCACCAGACGGCCGCCAGGACTACCAACCCTCGCGACCCGCCCGCTCACAGCCTTCCATTCCTATCACGTGGTCCTTAGGCCTAGCGGCGCCCCGGCCGGCCTTTCCCGCCGCTACAAACCCGTCCTACGAGCACAACAATCTTCCCGAGGCTCCTATCCTTTGGCATGCAGGGCTAAAACGAGGCCTAGGATGTGTCAAGCTCAATTATAAATCGGCCTGGAGACGGCATGCGGTAATTACGTCTACTAACACAGGCCTGTCCAGGATCAATTCAGTATTGATTTTTCGGGTGCAGCCTCACCCTGTCCGCGTTGCCTCCGCTGGCTACATCATGCAAGGCCTTGGAACGCACGCCGATCCCTGATGCCTGTCTGGCCTCAAATTACACAATTACCTCCCAGTACCATTAAGGTCATCCATTATGTAAGGCATCACCACGAAGTACACCAACTTCATCACCACATTTTTTTTTCTGCCATCATGCCTGTTATCAGCTCCGAGGCTTAGTGGCATGCCAACACGTCCATCATGGAGTGACAAACAGGATGTAGAGTGATGCCAGGGTGCCAACGTGTCATAGGCCTGACCGGTAGGCTTGTCTGCTTGCTAGCTGTCATGCGCGCGGTGGGTTACGCCGCTTTGGCACCCCTCGCCACTTTAATTTTCCCGCCTAATACTTTCACTGTCTAGATTAACCGTTACTAATGCCTCCACTTCACTCAGGAATACTCCAGGGTGTCCAGGCGAGTCCCGGACATGAGGTGACGCCTTGGCATACACGAGATATGAGTCACACGGAAACGTACACGCTCGCACACCGCCACCCCGGTAGGCCTAACATACCAGCCATCCCTAAGGTCAAGGCGAGTCAGCCAGCACCAACCCGGCCTACACATACTTTCAACACCAACCTGGAACCCGTAGGCATGCATGGAACACCAAAATAATGTCTACTTCATGATATTACCGGCAATGTTTACACTAGGAAGCCCGCCCCTCCGGAGGCCATATTGGACACCTCCTAGCTGTTGGGTTGTGAGCGCCGCCCTCCCAGCCCCTCCGCCGATACCTTGCGGGTCCTCCATGCACTCCCGAGGCTGTGTCCACCTACCGTTTAGCTCCTGGATGGCTCTGTCGATTCCTGTTTGGTCTTGGCAGTCGACGAAAGCATATCCTCCCCGTTTGACAAGCACGTTAGTAGCATTCACTCCCTGTTCCGAGAAGAGCTGTCGCAGAGTTCCTTCGTTCACGTCTGTCGGCAGGTTTCCCACGTACAGTTTGGACATCATTGTGACTGGGCGGGTTGGGGATGGCACACTGAGGGAGGGTGATGGGGAATCGTTCACTGGTTGGGCTATTGCAGGTAGGGGTGGTAGGTGGGCCGGTGTGGGGACCGAGATGTGAGCGGCAACACACACTTGTTTCCCTGCTTGCCGGTCGCCGCTGACTTATCACGTGGGCGGGGCAGGCAGCCGGGTGGGCGGGGCGGGCCTGGGGAGGAGGGGGTCAGCAGCCAGCCCTCCACGCTCTCTGATTGGTCAACCTCCCCCAACGTATTTCTGATTTGTCCCGCAGCCCCCAGCCTGTCGGAATATCGTCCAATGAGCGTGAGCGACACTTAGCCACGTGACCAGAGGAGAGTTACTGGCGCTGTCCTCATTGGCGAAATTCATCCCAACTGGCAAAAAATGACAAATTCTAGTATACACATCGTCCTCTCGCACTGCCTACCTACGCCTATGAGCCTATAGGCCTTAGTAATAATTTAGTAAGTGGTGAGAAGGGAGCAAAACAAGCATAAAAATGAAAGGAATAGCCTCGCAACAGAATAAGTGAGGAGCGTTAGCCCCACACCGGCCGCCACTCCCTCCGCGCGCATGTCCTGGTGAACGACCCAAAAAAATGCTATAATTACTGGTTGGGCGAGTGTCAGCTATTTTTGTGATATTCATAAAAAACACTAGACTCTGTAGGACTGACCTGAGACCTTCCCGCTGCCCGCACAACCTTGGGAGGCCTCAGAACAGGTGGCTAAACTGATTCACTAACTGCTTGTTGCCTGCCTGCCTGCCTGCCTGCCTGACTGACTCCACTGCCCGCCACCACCACCACCACCACCACCACCAAGGTCTTACGTAACACTCGCTGTCTGTGTTACGTCGCCTCTGCAATGTTCAATGTGTCCATGTTTTAATTAATTAGATATGCTGTCACTTAGGGCCAATATGACGTGTGTGTGTGTTGAAGTGCCCCTGCCGTAACGAGGTGGCTGTAAGCTTGTCTACTCATGTCATGCTACTCACCACTAAGACTCATGATTGTGGGCTTCAATAACTTGTTGTAGTAATGATCAATTCACTTTAGCTTGAATTTTGCTTATACTTATCGCATACATGTATAACTTAATAGGCTTCAAGCAAAGTATTATTCGTCAAATTCGTTATTTTCTCATCTTTAAGTATACTATAAAAATAAAGACAAAAAAGAAATTTATACAAGCACACAAACCACAATCTAAAAAAAAAAAAGTTATAAGAATATTCACCAAGTATATTTTGCCTTTTATTTTTCACCCTCATTGAGTGACAAATTAACTTTTATTTCCATCTTCTGTTTACGACCTAAACACCAAAACACGCAGGACACGGCACCTTTAACATGACTTGCTCTGACACACTTCTCTATCCTCAGGTGGTGGTGGTGGTGGTGGTGATGGTGGTGGTGGTGGTGGTAGTGTCCTTTTTAATGTTGTGTTTGGAGCGAGTGGGAAAAAAAAAAGGAATCCTACTTTCATAAATTCGTTGATTCGTGTGTGTGTGTGTGTGTGTGTGTGTGTGTGTGTGTGTGTGTGTGTGTGTGTGTGTGTGTGTGTGTGTGTGTTAATCTAAACCTGTTTGTATACTATCCTGTTTATGTCTTTGTCATTTACTAAGCAAGACACAGAATAAAGAATAAAAATATATATATAATGTTTTTTTTAATACTCAGATTATTTCAAAGCAAAGATTTTTTTTTTTCCTTTCACATCACTAACATCAAAGTCCTTTAAAAATAACACCAAAATATTTCTAAAAAGCCTATATGCTATTATTTGATGTGTAATGAATAATATATCAAATACCTAATTAGGAAACTTTGAACACACACACACACACACACACACACACACACACACACACACACACACACACACACACACACACAGTCCTATAGCAGGCCTACTCAAAACAGAAAAAGCCTATAAATCAATACACAAAGCCAATAGTATTTAAACCATACCCCCCTCTCTCTCTCTCTCTCTCTCTCTCTCTCTCTCTCTCTCTCTCTCTTCTCTCTCTCTCTCTCTCTCTCTGGGAAAACACAAGGTAACCAGAACGCCACTACCAGTACCAACACACAATCACACCGTCAACAGGAGGTGATTGACAGAACGGTGTAGGGACCAGCACTTGGGGGAAGGAGAGTGGAGGGCAACTACTAACTGAATGTCACACTGTCACTCCAGCGGCCAACGGGTATTAATAGGCCAGTTCAGGTATAAAGGGGTAACTGTTTCTTCCTTCCTTTCCCTTCCCTTCTCTTCTCTTACCTTGCCTTACCTTGCCCTACTACCTTGCTTCCTCCTCCCTCCTGCCCTATACCTTCTCCCGCTCTATTTTGCCGTGATATACTGGGGGAGAGAGAGAGAGAGAGAGAGAGAGAGAGAGAGAGAGAGAGAGAGAGAGAGAGAGAGAGAGAGAGAGAGAGAGAGAGAGAGAGAGAGAGAGATACACACACACACGTATATATCCCAATAAGAGGACTTTTTTCCAGAGTAATTAGAGTGTAAATAAGTACTTTTAGTCCTTTTCACTATAGTAAAGTTGTAATAATGTTGATCCGCCTCATTATCCCAGCAGTATTACCCTTAACTATGCTAATTCAAGGCGTCCTCTCCTGACCAATTAGATCGTTAACAAGCAGTAGTAACGAATAGAAATAATAATAATAGTAGGGAAGTAAATGATTAATTA
>JAXIVD010011063.1:0-12066 GCA_036785275.1 Cancer borealis
GGAAGATATGAGGTTTGAGTGACAAAATAATCTTAAAGTGAGACAAGAAAGAGAGAAACAAATAGACAGACCGAGACAGAGAAGCACACACGCGCGCACACACACACACACACACACACACACACACACACACACACACACACACACACACACACACACACACACACACACACACACACACACACACACACACACACACACACACACACACACACACACACATACACACACACACACACACATACACACACACACACACACATACACACACACACTAAGAAAAAGACAGAGAAAACGCGACAGAAATCCCAGTTTGCGTGAATGAAGGAACTGAAGGAAGGAAGGAAGGAAAGAAAGAAGGAAGGAAGTGATATTGTGTTTCCTTCACAACTCAAAGCAGAAGGAAGGAAGAGCATGACACAAAACTTTCCTTCCTTCGAAATCACGAGACTCAAATGAAGGAAGGGAAGGAGAGAAGGAGAGAAGGAGAGAAGGAGGAAGGAAAGGAAGCTGAGATGAAAGACAGACATCAGAGGAAGACAGTAAAGATGAAGGAAAGATAAAAACATGAAAAGAAAGAAGAACACGAAGAAAGGAAGGAAGGAAGGAAGGAAGGAAGGAAGAGGAGGAGGAAAGGATAACATAAAATAAAAGAGAGGAGACAAGACGAGAAAAGAAAAATATATATGAAAAAAAAAGTTCAAAGAAGAAGCGAAAATGCAAACACAAGAAGGTTTCAAAACGTGTTCCATTCCTGTCATGAAAACAAATAAAATAAAAGGAGTAATATGTCTCACCTCAAACCGCAAGAAGAAGAAGAGGAGGAGGAGGAGGAGGAGGAGGAGGAGGAGGAGGAGGAGGAGGAGGAGGAGGAGGAGGAGGAGGAGGAGGAGGAGAAGGAGAAGGAGGTGGAGGAGGAGGAGGAGGAGGAGGAGGAGGAGGAGGAGGAGGAGGAGGAAGAGGAGGAGGAGGAGGAAAAGAAAGGAAAATAAAAAGAAACAGCAAGAGAAAAATGAAGAGAAAGTGTAAGAGGAGGAGGTCAAAGATGCAGAGGAGGTGGAAGATAGAGAAAGAATGTTAAAATGAAAAGAAAAGGAAGAGAAGGAGAAGAAGGAGGAGGAGGAGGAGTACAAAGGAGTACAAAGGAAGAACAGACAGCAACAGTCCTACTGGACCTAACGAGGCTGTCTGTTTAGCTACACTACTACTACTATAATATCTACGTGATAGAGACAAAAGGACAGCAAAGTGGAAGGCTCCTCCCCACCCACCCCTCCCTCCAGCCGAAGCTGGCCGGAAGAGGAAGTGATACCATGTAGCATGAAAAAATTAACATGGAATTTGTATAGGAAAGAAATAAAAAAAACAAGGCGTAATCTATGCTATTAAAAAAAAAAAAGAAAAAAAAAAAATGTACGCAGTAGTGAAATATTCGACTTGGTGAACAGATGCTAAGTGCTTATCGAGTTTTTTCTTAAATGATTCAATTGTAGTACTGTTGACAATTTGTGCTGGGAGAGAATTCCAAACATTTACGATTCTATTGAAGAAAAAGTGCTTCGCTTCGTTTGATCTAAAGCGCTTACCAATGATCTTGAAGCCATTGTTACGGGTGGAGCTTGTGAGATCGGTAGTTACATAATCGTTTATGTTAATATTATCAAAACCATGGAAAATTTAAAAAACCTCAATTAGATCCCGTCGTAGCCTACGTTTGGATAAACTGAATAAGTTCAGCCCCTTTAGACGTTCTTCGTAAGACTTGTTTCGCAGTCTTGGGATCATTTTAGTAATTCTTCTTTGTATTCTCTCCAGCTTATTAATATCTTTTTTTTATAGTATGGTGACCAAAATTGAATGCAATATTCTAGATGAGGGCGTACGAGTGCATTATATAATGTAAGGATAACTTTTTCAGATTTATAATCAAAAGTTCTACCGATGAAACCGACCAGTTTGTTAGCTTTTTTTTTTACAACGTCTGAACAATGTTTATCTGGTTTGAGGTCGTTACTAATAGTTATCCCTAAGTCTTTTTCATGGTTAACCTTGGAAAGTTCATAGTCATTCATTGTATATTTATTGAATTGATTATTGCTACCGATATGCAAAACTTTACATTTATCAACATTAAATTTCATTTGCCATTTCTTTGACCAATTGACTAACATGTTGAGGTTTGATTGAAATTGTAGTTTATCGGCGGTTGTAGTTACTTTACTCGTGATTTTCGTATCGTCGGCAAATTTTGATATTTTACAAGTGAGGCCTTCATCAATATCATTTACGTAAATTAGAAAAAGAATGGGACCAAGTACTGAGCCCTGTGGCACCCCGCTTTTAACGTCTCGCCAGTTAGATGATTTACCGTTTATGACAACGCGTTGTCTTCTTTCGGAAAGCCAGTCTTCAACCCATTTAAGAATATTTCCAGATATGCCGTGTGATTCTAATTTTTTTAATAACCGAAAGGAGGAGGAGGAGGAGAAGGAGAAGGAGGAGGAGAAGGAAGAGAGGAAAAGTAGATGAATACAAAGAAAAGGAAAAAGAAAAGAGAGCAACGAAGACTGTTAATTAGGTCTATCAGATGCTGCAATGATATTTCCAATATCTCTAATACCTTTCGAGAAAACGAGGAGGAAAGTTATGTTTTTGGAGAAAAGTGTGGTTTAATTTTACTGCGTAATTATTAGTCTTAGAACAAATATTTATAATAGCAGTTGTAGAGTTTAATTAGGTCTATCAGATGCTGTAATGATATTTACAATATCTCTAATAGTTTTCAAGAAAAGGAGGAAAGTTATGTTTTTGGAGAAAAAAAATCCGGTTTAATTTTATTGCGTAATTATTAGTCTTACTAAGACTAATAATTACGCAGTAAGATTAAACCGTATTTTTTTTCTCCAAAAACATAACTTTCCTCCTTTTCTTGAAAACTATTAGAGATATTGTAAATATCATTGCAGCATCTGATAGACCTAATTAAACTCTATAACTTTCAATATGAATATTTGTTCTAAGACTGTCTTAGAACAAATATTCATATTGAAAGTTATAGAGTTTAATTAGGTCTATCAGATGCTGCAATGATATTTACAATATCTTAAATAGCTTTCAAGAAAACGAGGAGGAAAGTTATGTTTTTGGAAGAAAATAAACGGTTTAATTTTACTGCGTAATTATTAGTCATAGAGCAAATATTCATAATGAAAATTGTAGAGTTTAATTAGGTCTATCAAATGCTGTAATGATATTTCAAATATCTCTAATAGCTTTTGAGAAAATGAGGAGGAAATGTATGTTTTGCAAAAAAATACGGTTTAATTTTACTGCGTAATTATTAGTCATAGAACAAATATTCATAATGGCAGTTGTAGAGTTTAATTAGGTCTATCAGATGCTGCAATGATATTTCCAATATCTCTAATAGCTTTCGAGGAAATCAGGAAGATAATAATTTTTTGAAAAAGATACGGTTTAATTTTACTGCGTAATTATCATTCTTAGAACAAATATTCATAATGACAGTTGTAGAGTTTAAAGGAGGAGGAAGAGGAGGAGGAGAGAAGGAGGAGGAGGAGGAGGAGGAGGAGGAGGAGGAGGAGGCAGTGACAATGCAAGACACGTCCTCAGCTTCATTACCTCGATCGTTTCAACCGCAGTCTGAGTGTCGCTAAACTGCGCTGCGCCATCGACCGATACGCGCCGACTACGGTAATGAGCTCCTGCGGCCGGCCAGGAAGAGGAGGAGGAGGAGGAGGAGGAGGGAGGAGGAGGAGGAGGAGGAGGAGGAGGAGGAGGAGGAGGAGGAGGAGGAAGAAGAGAACTAGTAAAACACAAGCCAATTACACACACACACACACACACACACACACACACACACACACACACACACACACACACACACACACACACACACACACACACACTCACGTCAACACAAAACCTCCAGAAAGCGATATTTACAGCCTCGCCAAATTCACGAGCATGAGTAAAGGAAAGCGAGAAAGAGAGAAAGAGAAAGAGAACGAGAGAGAGAGAGAAAAGGGTGCAAAAAAAGAGCGAGCAAACGAACAAAAAACAAAAAAAAATCAACAGCAAATAAACACAACACAATACACCAACAACACCTTTCAAGAGAACAGGTGAAACAGACCAATATAACACAGGTAGGCCAGGTGAGAACAGCCACGGGCCTTCAATATCCGTGCAGAGCCAGGTGTGAAGGGGGGAGGAGGGGGAGGTGTGTCGGGGGAGTGGGGAAGGTGTGTGTGAGAGAGGAGGGGGTGCAGGTGTGTTGGAGGAGTGGGGAAGGTGTGTTGTGAGGGGAGAGAGAGGAAGGGCAGGTGTGTGTGGATGGAAGGGAAGGATGGAAGTGTATGTGAGGGGAAGGGGGAAGGGAAGTTAAAGTGAGGGGAAGGGGGAAGGGAGGTGTGTGTGTGTATGAGAGAGAAGATAGGGGGCAGGTGTGTGTGTTTGGTAGGAGGAAGGGAGGGAGGGGGAAATGGAGGGGAAGGGAAGGAAGGAGGGAAGGGTGGAAGGGAGGGAAGGGGAAGGGAGGGAAGAGGGAAGGGAGGGAGGCACTGATATCCCTCTTCCTTGTATTGAGCCTTCATATATTTTATTCTTACTGACAAAAAGCGACGTGAAAATAGTAGTTGGAAACCTCGTGGCCTAAATCCATGAATACATATATTGTGTGCATGTATGTATGTATGTATGTATGTATGTATGTATGTGTATTGTATGTATTTATGTATGCAAGGGAAAATGTAAAAAAGGGGGCTTGATATTAGGTGAATTCCATGTCTATGTTCGTGTGTGTGTGTGTGTGTGTGTGTGTGTGTGTGTGTGTGTGTGTGTGTGTGTGTGTGTGTGTGTGTGTGTGTGTGTGTGTGTGGAGGGGGGGAGGGGAAGGGGGGGAGGAAAAAATTATGAAACCAGGGGAAAAAAATCTTGGTGTTGGACTACTACTACTACTACTACTACTACTACTACTACTACTACTACTACTACTACTACTACTACTATTACTACTACTACTACTACTACTACTACTATTTATAACAATAATAATAATAGTAATGATAATAACAATCCATAATAGTAATAATAATAATCAAAATAATAATAACAATGATATTAGTAATACCAATTCATGTCAGTCTAGGCAATCAGAGTACACACACACACACACACACACACACACACACACACACACACACACACACACACACACACACACACACATACACACACACACACACACACACACACACACACACACACACACACACACACACACACACACACACACACACACACACACACACACACACACACACACACACACACACACACACACACACACACACACACACACACACACACACACACACACACACACACACATACACACACACACACAAACATTCTCTTCCGCAGCACACACACTGGCGATATTCCCACACATGTCAAGGAGGGATAGAGAGAGAAAGAGAGAGAGAGAGAGCGAGGGGATTGGAAGGAGGGAGGGGAGGGAGGGAGGGAGGGAGGAGGAAGGAAGGAAGTAATAGGGGGAGAAGGAGGGAGATATGTAGGTAGACATGAAGACAGGCAAAGAGACAAGAAGAGAAGGAGGGAGGGAGGGAGAGAGGAAGGTAAGATAAGGAGAGACAGGAAAGCAATTGAATGAGAGAGAGAGAGAGAGAGAGAGAGAGAGAGAGAGAGAGAGAGAGAGAGAGAGAGAGAGAGAGAGAGAGAGAGAGAGAGAGAGAGAGAGAGAGAGAGAGAGAGAGAGAGAGAGAGAGAGAGAGAGAGAGAGAGAGAGAGAAAGGAACAGGTAGGAAAGCCGATGTAATAAAAAAGTGTAAGAGTTAGAGGAGTCAATCAGGCAAGGGAAGGAGAGAGACAGGTGGAGGCAGGATGACAGGTAGAGAGACAGGTCACTACGGTAGGAAGGTAAGCATGGAGGTAAAAAAAAATGTATATACTGAAGGACGAAATAACAAAAGAAATTCAAAGGAAAAAACTAATAGGCTGTGGGCGGTAATACAGGGAAAAAAAACACTAAATAACCTACAAGTTTAAGAAGCAGGATGGTCAAGGTGAAGCGAACATGAATATTTTACTGAAAAGTTCGTGAAAAAAAAACAAAAAACTTATCTCTTCTATATAATATTGATAAAACAAAAGAAGAGTGAGAGAAAAAAAAAAAAAAAACTGATCTCTTCTATATAAAAAAAATAATAACAACACAAAGAGAAATGACAAAATGTATGAGTTTTGTAGATTGGAAAGTCAGTTTTTATTATGTTTCAATATCATTAGTGTCTGTCTACAACATTTGCGGGAAGCCTGTTTGAATATTGGCAACATTAATACGAAAACTTTTTAGCTTAATTCAATATGAACTATTTAGTGACGATCGTAAATCTGTTATTCCTTGTGACGTTTCATCAGTCGACAGTGAATTAGGAGTTAACGTGATCAAATTATCTAAAAAATGACATACACTTCTATTCAATTTCAGTCTTCGTTGTGATGTGTTGCTCGTATGATATATATTCACTATCTAGGAAGCAATGTTGTAGAGACTCGAGTTGTGAATTACATAGCGTGGGAATGACTTTTTCAGGAGAGAGAAAGACAGGGGAGGCAAAGAAGAGGAAAGATGGGATGTTGGAAGAGGAAGGGAGGGAGGGAGGGAGGGAAGATGAAAGGGGGAAGGAGATTGCCAGCGAGACAGGTAAGATGGGAAGCAGGGAGGGAGGCAAGAAGAGAGTGAGGAAGGGAGGGAGGGAGGGGAGGGATGGAAGGAGGGAAGGAGGGAGGAAGAGAGAGAGGTAGGGGAGGGAGGGAGAGAGGGAGGGAGAAAGGGAAATACGAATAACTTACGTCGGGATAAGGGAGCCTGCGGTGACCCACAAAGAGGAGAGAGAGAGAGAGAGAGAGAGAGAGAGAGAGAGAGAGAGAGAGAGAGAGAGAGAGAGAGAGAGAGAGAGAGAGAGAGAGAGAGAGAGAGCGAGAGAGAGAGAGAGAGAGAGAGAGAGAGAGAGAGAGAGAGAGAGAGAGAGAGAGAAATAGAGAGGAAAAAAATACTAACAGAAAAATAAATTCACGTCAAAACGATAGAGGTAAAAGGTAGAAAAAAGAGAGAAAAAGAAAAGTGAAAAAAAAAAAAAAAAAAAATAGATAGAACAGCGTCCGTGAAAGGTGAAACTTATAGGTAAAGAATGGAAGAGCATCACTGGAAGAGACGAGAAGAAGAAGAGTGGAATGAAGAGAGTAAGTGGCTTCCAAACACGTCTCTATTACAGGGACAAAGCGTTCATCGAGGCCTTTGTTATGTTATGATAAACACACACCACTCACTCGCTTATAATGCTTCCTTACCCTTGAGTCTAGGTATTTTTATTATTATTTTTATTTCTAGATTTATTTTGACCTTTGTTTCACTTTTTCTTCTTTTTTTTAAGGTTTTGCAAGAAGTTAATCGACTTATTTTTTTTTACTATCATTTGGATTACTTTTTTTTGTATCTATTTTCATCACAACACACACACACACACACACACACACACACACACACACACACACACACACACACACACACACACACACACAACACGTATTTTCATGATAATTTTTTTCTCCTCTCTTCACTCCCTCTCCTTCTATCCTTCTTTCAACTATCCTTTCCTCCCAGTCATCTCTTCTTTCTTCCTTCCCTCCTCCATCCTTCCCTCCCTCTCTCCCTCTCCTTCACACACACACTCAATCCATCAATCATTGTCTTGCTCTCGATCTCTTGCCCGCCACGAACTTTCCTCTTACTTAATACCCAAGAGGAAAAACAAAAAGGCTTGCGTGCTAAACGGAAACGAAACATCAGCCAACAAAGCCACTACCACCACCACCACCACCACCACCACCACCACCACCACCACCACCACCACCACCACCACCACCACCACAAACAACAACAACAACAACAACAACATCATCAAAGGAACAACAAGGTTTATTAAATGGCCAACCAAACACACTTTTCCGCTTACATAAACGAACGAAAAACTTGGAAAGGTGTGTGTGTGTGTGTGTGTGTGTGTGTGTGTGTGTGTGTGTGTGTGTGTGTGTGTGTGTGTGTGTGTGTGTGTGTGTGTGTGTGTGTGTGTGATAAAGAGAAAGAGAGAGAGAGAGAGAGAGAGAGAGAGAGAGAGAGAGAGAGAGAGAGAGAGAGAGAGAGAGAGAGAGAGAGAGAGAGAGAGAGAGAGAGAGAGAGACACAAGCCATCTCTATCGCTATATATACTCGTACATCATTTAAAGGAAACACACACACACACACACACACACACACACACACACACACACACACACACACACACACACACACACACACACACACACACACACACATACACACACACACACACACACACACACACACACACACACACACACACACACACACACACACACACACACACACACACACACACACACACACACACAAACACATAGAGTATTGCTTCTCAAAGCCTTGACCGGCAAAGGAAAAATGTGGAGGTCGAATAGGAGGAAGAGGAGGAGGAGGAAAAGAAAGAAGAGAAGGAGGAGGAGGAAAATATGTAAGGAAAGAATGAAGAGGAAGAGGAGAAAATAATATATAGTCTAGGTGTAAGAAGTGGATGTATGAGGAGGAGGCACAGGAGGAGGAGGAGGAGGAGGAAAAATTCACTAAAACAGCAAGGGGTGGCTGGTGGAGCTTCAATAATCTTGGGGCGGGGCAGTGTCGGGCGGGGAGGGAATAGGCGGGGCTGGTCGGGTAATAGGCGGGTCGGGGCGAGGCGGGGCGAGGCGGGGCGGGGCGAGGCGGGGCGGAACAGACGGCCAAACTATCGAACCGCCACCGTCTGTGCCCCGTCGCCGCCGCCGCCGCCGCCGCCGCCGCCGCCGCCGCCGCCGCCCACGAGTTAGGTGACAGTATGAGGACGCTGACGAACTCCCTGCAGCCACGACCTCAAGACTGCCGGCGAGGAGTAGGAGGAGGAGGAGGAGATTTTGTGGTGGACCTACGCACAAAGTCAAATTTCATACACACACACACACACAAATAAATAAGAAATAAATGAGCCAACAAACATATAACAATGATAATGATAATAATAGTAACAATAATAAAACGTGTGTGTGTGTGTGTGTGTGTGTGTGTGTGTGTGTGTGTGTGTGTGTGTGTGTGTGTGTGTGTGTGTGTGTGTGTGTGTGTGTGTGTGTGACTCTCAAGTTTGTGCTCTAAACTTAATTACACAAGCAGTCAAGTTTCCTAATCACTTCCTCGCAGAAAAGTGTCTTACTAACTTCTCCGGATTCCTGTGTTTCTTGCAAATTTTTTTTTATCTCTATACAAATTTTTTTCTTTCCACCTTTTCTTTATTCTCTTGCCTACCATCCTTATTTTCTCTCTCTTTTTTTTTTTATACTCAGACTTTCACCTCCGTTCCGTGGTCTATTTATTTTATCTTTCTCTCTTATTTCTCGTTTTCTCTCTCTCTTCCTTTCTTTCTCTTTCCGTGAAACAAAAGCCGGAAATTTTGTCGGCTGCAAAATAGTCTACGTGACAGATGCGAAATTGAAGTCAAGGAGAAAAATTTCGTAACACAGCTGATGGTGAAGCTTCTCTCTTCCTTTTCTAACCCTGAATTATCTTCCTCCTCCTCCTCCTCCTCCTCCTCCATGTCCTTGTAGCCTCCTCCTCCTCCTCTTTCTCCTCCTCCTCCTCGTTGGACTACATTAAGGACCAAAATTTATCGGACAGAGTACAAAGACGAGCCACGCAACTAGTTCCGACACAGTGTAATTTATTGTGCCAGGAAAGATTAAAGTGAGTGGCCATGCTTGCCTTCCCCCAGCAGGCGATTCGAGGCGATCTCATTGAAATTCTCGAAGCCCTAAATAAATTCAACGAGATTATAATGTCGACTGAATAACTGAAATGATCTAATCAACGCCAGAAGTAAGAAATAGTAATAACATCACATGAAAATGAAGTGGATTTCACGCAATTACTGGTGAAACGTTTTTGTTATTTCAATTGTCGACTTTCAGGAACTAATTGATGGTCTCCCGTGTTACCTGGACAACTAGATATACCTTTACCTGTTGACGAGAATGTACAGGTAGAGAGAGGAGCAATCTATTAATTATTTGTATTATTTTTAGCATGAAGAATAATACAATGATTACTAATGCATTGTTTCCTCCACGTCCTACACACCACAAGGAAACATTTGGACTTTGTAGATTAGTAAGTTTTCTTCCCTCTAACTTCACTCCCTACATTATAATTTTCATGTCATGGTTTCCTTAAATAAAATATCATCTTGGTTTTCTTTTACTAACTTTCCTTAGTGATTATATTAACAGAGGGTGATGTGGGTGGGGAGGAGCCTTATCCTGTTCTATCCTAATTACCTACACGTGGTTTACCCATAATCTTATAGACAGTGGTTTGCTGATATCTGTTCTTCCTATGTACTTTTTAATCTTCTTCCTCCTCCTCCTCCTCCTCCTCCTCCTCCTCCTCCTCCTCCTCCTCCTCCTCCTCCTCCTCCTCCTCCTCCTCCTCCTCCTCCTCCTCACAGATGTTACATATTATCATCGTTACAATGTCTATGTGTGCAATTTTGGGGTGTATTTAGGTGTATTTGGGGGTGGAAAGTGTGTTATTTGGGGGTATGTATGTTTTTTGGTATGTTTGGGTGTGTTTGGTGGTAGAAATTGGATGTTTGAGTGTGTTTAGGTGTGTGTTTGGATGGGTGTGTATTGAGTGTGTTATTTATGTTATTTTTCAGGTTTCTGTAACAATTGTAGATTTTTAATTTTGTCGCCCAAAAATTTTCCGCGTAAATTTGGTCGAATGTGTTTTTGCTATTTTACTCAGAAAATATTGTCGTACAGCAATAATGTATAGAAGTTAATATATCAAGATTGATGTTATCTATCTAATGGTGAAATCAGATTTAAAATATACCTTATAGTTTAGTAGGAAATTTATATTTTGTTGAAATTTTGTCAAAAATACTAATATATTATTTTTTCAGTTAATAATAGACCAATTTCATTTTACTATAACCCAAAATAACGGGCGTTTTTTGCTTTTTATTTACTAATCTATAAGTATTTTATGTAAACCTCATAGTTTTCGAGTTATTTAACAAAACGTGATTTGTTAAAATAAATCTAAGGGTGTTTGTTGCTTTGGAAATTTCATGAAAATTTTGACACCTCAGAATCTTATGAAAATTCATATATATAGGTTTTCAAGGATAAAGAACACGAATACAGACTCAATTTTATCGTTACTATAATATTAAATACTATATAAACATTGTATTTTAATTATATATTTATTTTTTTATATATATAGGAAGGAAGGAAAATGTTTATAGATACTAATATCTTTCTCTCTCACTGAAAGTGACGAGGAGGGAGGGAGGAGCTGGGGAGGGAGGGACGCCGGGTGCGGTAAAAATTCAGTGATCAGCGGAAAGTTTGAAATTTGATCCCGGGTGCCCAGAATAATTGGCGTTAGATCTGAATTATGGATCGTTAGATTGGAGGCGGGGTAGAGCTTCAAAAGGGTCGTTAGATGCGAATTCGTTAGATCCAAATGCATTAGATGAGGAGACTCCCTTGTGTTTTCTTCTCTCTCTCTTTCTGTTATTATTTTATTTCATCTCTTCATCATTATCCTACTTCGCTTTATTCCCCTTTTTCCTTTCTCTCTCTTCTCTCTCTCTCTCACTCTTTCACTCCCTCCTCTCACAATCACTGTCACTTCTTCCTTCCATTATTTTCTCTCTCCTCTTCCCCTCTATGCACTTTTTTCCTTCCTTGTCCATTAGCTACTCTCTTCCTCCCCATTGTAGTAGCTGTGTTCTTTTTTTCCCTCCTTTTTTCCCCCTACCTTTTCTTCTACATTTACTCATTCTACTTCATTCTACTTTCTTCCTGCACTCTCTCATTCTTTCCTTCCTTCCTTCCTTCCTTCCTTCCTTCCTTC
>JAXIVD010011064.1:0-2500 GCA_036785275.1 Cancer borealis
GGGAGAAGGGAAAGGGAGAAAAGAGGGAGGAATAGGAGAGAGAGAGAGGGATAAGGGAGAAGGGAAAGAGGAGAGGGAGGCGTAAGGGGAGACTGTAAGTGGATCAAATTAATTGTTTAATATAATTATGGAGGATCAGTGTGTCTCCTATATCAAGATTCATGTTCTCTTCTTCCTCCTCCTCCTCCTCCTTCTTCTTCTTCTTCTTCTTCTTCTTCTTCTTCTTCTTCTTCTTCTTCTTCTTCTTCTTCTTCTTCTTCTTCTTCTTCTTCTTCTTCTTCTTCTTCTTCTTCTTCTTCCTGCTTTGCTTTCTTTTCATAATTGGATTTTTTTCTTCTGCAAGTTGTATGATTGGGTTTGTCAGGTAAAAGTCTCTCTCTCTCTCTCTCTCTCTCTCTCTCTCTCTCTCTCTCTCTCTCTCTCTCTCTCTTCTCTCTCTCTCTCTCTCTCTCTCTCTCTCTCCTCTCTCTTCTATTTGTTTTTACTTTCCTTCTTATCTTCGTCCACTTCTCCTTCTCCTCCTCCTCAACCTCCTCCTCCTCCTCCTCCTCCTCCTCCTCCTCCTCCTCTATCTATGATTCCTCCTCCTCCTCTTCTTCCTTCTTTCATATCCTTATCGCTTTTGATTTCAGATTTTCTTAAACTTTCCCTTATCAATTTCTCCTTTTCTTCCTCTTATTCTTCTGTACTCTCTCATCTTTCTCCCTCCTCCTCCTCCTCCTCCTCCTCCTCCTCCCCTCCTCCTCCTCCTCCTCCTCCCCTCCTCCTCCTCCTCCTCCTCCTCCTCCTCCACGCCAGGATATTAAAGCGCCTAGAGAGAGAGAGAGAGAGAGAGAGAGAGAGAGAGAGAGAGAGAGAGAGAGAGAGAGAGAGAGAGAGAGAGAGAGTCAAATAGAATAAACTCTATTGATAAGTTCTTGCTTTCTCGTAGTTTCTATTATTTTTCTTTTTTCTTCAAGCAATAAAATCAAAGAACTTACAAGGAACCATAAGAAAGCCTTTGTTTACCTTCGTGTTAAGAGGAGGAGGAGGAGGAGGAGGAGGAGAGGGAGGAGGAGGAGGAGGAGGACGAGGAGGAGGAAGCAGAAGTAACTGGTTGAAACAAAAAAAATAAAATGTTTCCTAAAAAAATATATGTAAAAAAATTGTAAACAGAAACTGAAAGAAAATTTTACAGAATATATAAAGAAAAGTGACGATACGAAAAATCCACAGAATATGAAAACAAAATTAAAAAATGGAAAAGGATTAAGGAAAAGAAAGGAAAGTGGGAAGATGGAAAGAAAATAGAGTAAGATGGACAACGAGAGAGAGAGAGAGAGAGAGAGAGAGAGAGAGAGAGAGAGAGAGAGAGAGAGAGAGAGAGAGAGAGAGAGAGAGAGAGAGAAAAAAAAAAAAAAAGGTTGGTAGTGATATAATTGGCAAGGACAGTGATGGTGATGACAGTGTTAATGGTGGTGATGGTGGTGATGGTGATGACAGTGTTAATGGTGGTGATGGTGGTAGTGAAACTAGTGTTAGTGGTGATGTAGTGACGTTATTAAAGCAAAAAAAAAAAAAAAAAACTGTAAACACAAATAAAAGACAAAACTGTACCAGGCATTAACATTTTTTTTTCCTCTCCTTCCCCTCTTTTCTCCTTAAATACAAAAGGTGGGACTGACTGACTCGTTAAGGGGATAAGGGGGAGGGGTGAAAGTTTAAAAAAAAAAAAAAAAAATGGAGAAAAGAGAGAGAGAAAAAAAAAAATTCGTTCGTGCCTCCCTGAAAAAGAGGAAACAAAGGTAGGAGAAGGAGTGTCATTATTATTTGTCCATATTTTCATTCATATAGAAGGCGTTGGGCAGTAGGAAGGAAAGCTGAGAGAGAGAGAGAGAGAAAGAGAGAGAGAGAGAGAGAGAGAGAGAGAGAGAGAGAGAGAGAGAGAGAGAGAGAGAAAAAAAAAAAAAAAGGGAATGTACCTAAGTTTTCAACGACGAGTCTATGAAAAGAATCGAAACACTATTAAACTCTTGCTTTGGGGGATTGGATTAAGAAAAAAAAAACAAAAAACTTTATAGTGCCTAAAAAACAGAAATCTGGGACGGAATCTAAAGTCTTTCCTATAGTTTCTTTATTTATTTTTCCCCCTCTAAGTGATGCCATCTATGGGCCTTTAATTTATAGGCCTGTGTGTATGTGTACGTGTGTGTGTACGTGTGTGTGTGTGTGATGTACATTTTTAGAACGATTGTGAGGACTGAGGGGCGTCTCACACTATTGATGGCAAAGGAAGGGAGGGGAAGCGAGAGGCTAGGAAGGATGTGATAGGATAGGAGGGAAGGATGTGGGTAGGAAGGAAGGATGAGGATAGGAAGGATGGGATAAGAAGGAGGATACAAGTGATGGACTGGTGACTGATGGGATAATGGGGTGTGGCATCCATTTGTCAGACTCTTTCTTAGGTAAGGTAATGCGGTCGTCCTTCACACTTCCTCTTCACTGTCACCTTCTCCTCCAC
>JAXIVD010011065.1:0-2500 GCA_036785275.1 Cancer borealis
ATATATATATATATATATATATATATATATAATATATATACATATATATATATATATATATATATATATAAATATATATACATATATATATATATATAATATATATATATATATATATATATATATATATATATATATATATATATATATATATATATATATATATATATATATATATATATATATATATATATATATATATATATATATATATATATATATATATATGTATATATATATATATATATATATATATATATATATATATATATATATATATAAATATATATATATACATATATATATATATATATATATATATATATATATATATATATATATATATATATATATATATACATATATATATATATATATATATATATATATATATATATATATATATATATATATATATAAATATATATATACATATATATATATATATATATATATATATATATATATATATATATATATATATATATATATATATATATATATATATATATGTATATATATATATATATATATATATATATATATATATATATATATATATATATTATTTATCATATACACACACACATATATATATATATATATATATATATATATATATATATATATATATATATATATATATATATATATATACATATATATATATATATATATATATATATATATATATATATATATATATATATATATATATATATACATACATATATATATATATATATATATATATATATATATATATATATATATATTAATACATATATATATATATATATATATATATATATATATATATATATATATATATATATATATATATATATATATCAATATATATAAGATAGATAAGATAAGATAAGATACACTTTATTATCCAATTGCATATATATATACAATAAGAAATTCGTTGTGGTGGGAGCTCAGCACACAGTAGAATAAAAGTCTATATAATTTATAAAATTTCTAAAATGAATAAAATTAGAGCATTTTGATTCAAGATATGCACAACACAAGCACAAGCATCAGTATCAATTTGGTGTACCTCAGCGCGACGACATATAATTGTAGAGCTTAATACTCTTTGGTACAAAGGAATTCATGAACCTATCCCTCTTACCAAAAGGTACAGCCAACCTTCTGTTTGATCTTAAAAAGATATAATTGTCATGGATTTGCATTTGGATTTGCATCACTCATAATTTTTTCTGTTTGTTTCATTACAAGCCTGTTGTACATATCATCGAGTGATGTGCTTTCGGCACCAAGTCTCCTAGCTGATTTTACAATTTTGTTTAGTTTATTCTTATCTTTATCTCTAAGATGACCATACCAAACAGTAATTGAGAAACATAATACAGATTCTACCACTGACCTATAAAATAGAGTTAGTATAGTATTACTCAATCACAATTCATAAATACGTATATTCCCCCACCCTTTCGACCGCTTCATTGTCCATTTTAATTTGATCCGGCATATACTTATTTCTAGTACGAAAGTCGATAACCATCTCCTTCGTCTTTTTCACATTTAAGTTTAAATAATGTCTCCTACTCCACCCAATAAAATCTTTCACCTGCGACAAATATCTACTAGCATCATCAATGCAAATTTTCCCCACAATCACTGTATCATCTGCATATTTGAGGATAGAACAATTCAGATAGCTACTCCGACAATCACTAGTATATAATGTAAATAATAGTGGCGAAAGTACACATCCCTGTGGTGCACCAGTATTCGTAAAAATAACGCTAGATTTAACTAGATTTGTAATTTCGTGTATTGGGGTATGTCTGAAAGATAGTTATAGACCCACAGGATTAGATGAAAATTTACATTCATATCCAGCAGTTTCTTAAGAAGTATGTGCGTTTGAATAGTGTTGAATACATTGCTGAAGTCAATGAAGACTATTCTAACATGTGGGTTAGGATTCTCAAGATGTTTACTTATGTCATGGACTAGTGTCAGCACAGCATCCTGAACACTTTTATTCTGACAATAAGCAAATTGTGAGGGATCCCTAAAATCGATGACTTCTAAACATAGGTGACTTTTGATGACATATTCTAAACATTTCATTATGATAGATGTTAAAGTAACTGGTCTGAGATAATTTAGTTCTTTGGGGAATCTTGTTTTAGGAACAGGTATTATTTCCGACATTTTCCAAATAGTTGGAAGAATACCATGGTCAAGAGAGTCCTGGAAAAGTGTTATAAAGGATTTACAAGTTGTTCCAAGCATAACCTTAGAATTTTGGCACTAATATTATCTGGTCCACAAGTTTAACCAACCTTTACGCGCCGCAGAGATTTAATCACCTCTTCCCGAGTGATAACTATCCGTTCATTGTTCCTATGCTTGGCTATTTCAATTAGTTGTTCACATTCCTCTTTAAAGTCAAACATATCAAATCTTGCGTAAAACTTATTAAGGTCGTTTACATAAGTCTCAACATTATCAGGCTCTA
>JAXIVD010011065.1:7500-12065 GCA_036785275.1 Cancer borealis
TTACATGAGGGAGGAAAGCTACAGAATTGGAAGACTAAACTATAAAAGGGCAGACTTTAAGACCATGAAACAATACTTTGCACACACAGATTGGAGCGCCTTTGATGAGGCAAGTACAGCCAATGATAAATGGAATTTGTTCCTAGAAATTTATAATGACGGGGTAAGGCAACATGTGCCACGAATGAACAGGAGAGAAGTCATGAGAAGTGACTGGTTTGATAGGAGGTGTATGGAAGCAAGAAGCAAAAGGGACAAGATGTGGAATAAATGGAAAAGGAATAGAAGACCAAGCCTATGGGAAAACTACAAAGGTGCCAGAAATGATTACGTTAGATTATGCAGAGAAACAAAAAGGAATTATGAGAAGGATATCGTGGATAAATGTAAGAACCAGCCAAAATTGTTCTACCGATTTATAAATGGTAAATTAAAGAAGAAAGAAGGGATAAGCAAGCTGGAAGTAGATGATTTAGAATATATAAAAGCTGCAGATATGGCCGAAGTTATGAATGATAGTTTTCAAAAAGTCTTCACCTTGGAGGATGATTTCAATGATCAAGAAGAGATAAGCATGGAAGGTAGCATATTGAAAGAGATTGAAGTATCTGTTGATGAAGTGAAAAAAATGCTAAATGACTTAGATGTAAGAAAAGCTCATGGACCAGATGGTGTTTCAAACTGGGTTTTGAAGGAGTGTAGCAATGAATTAAGTACCAGAATACACAGCATCATAGATTGCTCTCCGAAGGAAGGCAAAGTCCCAGCAGACTGGAAAAAGGCCAACATAGTTCCAATTTATAAGGGTGGCAAGAGGGAGGACCCGATGAATTATCGACCTGTATCACTGACAAGTGTGGTGGCCAAGGTATGTGAAAGGGCAGTTAAAGATAAGTGGATGGAGTATCTTGAGACAAATACTGTCCTAAGTGATAAACAGTTTGGCTTCAGAAAGGGTCGTTCAACTACAATCAATTTGATATCCTTTTATTTCAGAGTTATTGATATAATACAGGAGCGAGATAGATGGGCCGATTGTATCTATTTGGATCTGAAGAAAGCATTTGATAAAGTTCCGCATAAAAGACTTGTGTGGAAACTTAGAAAAGAAGGTGGTGTAGGAGGGAAATTGTTGGCATGGATGGAGGATTTTCTGAAGGACAGAGAAATGAGAACGGTCATTAGAGACGAACCATCTACATTTAAAAGAGTCTACAGCGGGGTCCCTCAGGGATCAGTTTTGGCTCCAGTAATGTTTGCAGTATATGTAAACGATATAGCTGAAGAATTAAAAAGTTATACAAGTCTGTTTGCTGATGATGCGAAGATCTTGAAACGGGTGAAGAAAAGGGAGGACTGTGACGTGCTTCAAGAGGACTTGAATAAGATATACAAATGGAGTAAAAACTGGAAAATGGAATTTAATGCAAGGAAATGCAGTGTATTGGAGTTTGGGAAAAGCAAAAACAGACCAGTTGGAGCTTACATGTTGAGGGAAGAAAACATCCAAAGAAGAAATACAGAGAAAGATCTAGGAGTAATTGTTATGGACGATATGTCACCGAGAAGGCATGTAAATAAAATTGTTGGGGAAACCTACAATTTGCTTAAAAATATAAGAGTGGCATTATCCTACATTGATGAGGATATGATGAAGAAAATTATTGTCACTATGATTCGTCCAAGGTTGGAATATGCAACAGTGGTCTGGTCACCGAACTTAAAGAAGGATATTAAACAGTTGGAGAGGATCCAACGGGCAGAAACAAAAATGGTTCCTAGTTTGGAAAACCTCCCTTATGAAGATAGATTGTTGAGATTGGGTTTGAAGTCTTTGGAACAGAGAAGAACGAGAGGAGATTTAATTGTAATGTTTAGACTTATAGAAGGAATCAACAAGTATGACAGAGATGATTTGATAGTGCGGGACGAGCGAACCACGAGGGGACACAGGAAAAAATTGAAGAAAGGGACTTGCAGGAGGGATGTGAAGAAATACAGTTTCCCGCATAGAATTATTGACACTTGGAATGCCCTGGATAAAGAAGTGACCAAAGCAACAACAATACATGGTTTTAAAATGAAGCTAGATAATTATTGGGACAACAGAGACAGGATAGCATGAGCTTAGCTCTCCCCCCGAATGCTACAATTAGGTAAATACAATTAGGTAAATACACACAAACACACACACACACACACACACACACACACACACACACACACACACACACACACACACACACACACACACACACACACACACACACACACACACACACACACACACACACACACACACACACACACACACACACACACACACACACACACACACACACACACACACACACACACACACACACACACACACACACACACACACACACATTTAGTTCACAACAAACAACATGATGTTCACATCAGAAACGGAAATACAAAATACATACATACAAAGGACAAGATTATGCAGATCATCATACCTATCATAAATTCACTTAGGGTACGTACTACATTTTCATTGTACATTTTCTTTTTCAACTTTATCTTAACCGCATACTTTTTTTCTTCAATATTTTAAGTATCAATTCAATTTTCAAGCACTTTTGCTACACTTCTACTAGACTTTTTATACACTTAAGGCCTTCTGCACAGATCCTTTGTTTCAATACTACACAGGTCGCTTATAAATGTTTTGGTCTTCACACCGACAGATCACCATCTTCCAGGGCCTGCGTCAGCAGGACGGTTTAAGTCAGAGGTCATGTTGAGCCTCCACCTGAGGTCAGAGAGGTGCTCCGTGTCGGGAATGACCTACAGTGCAATCCACACAATGTCAATGACATTGGACTCCTGCTGGAGGCGGTCAGTGTCCCTCTAAGCCAGATCAAACTCCAGCAGGAAGGCACGCACGTCTCCATAGTTGGACTCGTGTCCTTCGTGGATGTCACTGTGGGTGACGCCTCTGACAAGCAGGCGCCGCACAATGCAACTGAACACCTGAAAAAAGAATACCTGAAAAGAGAATACCTGAAAAGAAAATACCTGAAAATAGAATACCTGAAAAGACGATACCTGAAAAGAAAATACCTTAAAATAGAATACCTGAAAAGAGAATAGCTGAAAAGAAAATACCGGAAAATAGAATACCTTAAAAGAGGATACCTGAAAAGAGAATATTAATATTACTATTACTATTACTACTACTACTAACACTACTACTACTACTACTACTACTACTACTACTACTACTACTACTACTACTACTACTACTACTACTACTACTGTTACTACTACTACTACTACTACAACTACTACTACTACAGAAACAACAACACCCTAATACATCCCCATTATTAACACCCCAAAACACCCCCCAATTATACATTTCCCTAATACCCAGGCACCACTGACACACAAAGACACCTACACCCCATCAACGCAAACACACACACAGGCACCACCAACACAAACACACACACCACCAAAACACAAACACACACCCACACACCACCAACACACAAACACACCCATACACCATCAACATAAACACACACACACACACACACACACACACACACACACACACACACACACACACACACACACACACACACACACACACACACACACACACACACACACACACACACACACACACACACACACACAAACACACACCACCTACACACAAACACACACCCACATACCACCACCAACACACAACCACCCTCCACACACTCTCATATATACACATACACGCACTCATACACACACATAGTAAATGCATACATAATAAGTACATACATGATACATGCATATATATAAATATATTATTTACCAATACATACATAATTGATACATACATTATATAGATACAATACAAATATAATTGATACATATATTATATTGACTTATATATGTACTGTTTTTTTAAATTAATACATACACAATAAATATATGATTAATACATATATACATCATAAATACATACATAATACATAATAAATACATGCATAATAAAAGCATACCTTATAATTACATACATACCCACTTATATCTACCTATTTACGTACATATGCACACATACCTACTTAACAACTACCTACCTAACCCCGTTGCTATTTAACTACCTATCTATTTAACAAATACCTACCTACCTACCTACATACTTAACAATGAACTACCTACCTACATACCAGCTCAGCAAGTCGTACGTTGTCAATATTGTCGAGTTTTTTTTTATTGATTTATCTATCTATTTCTCTATATATGTGGCGTATAGGAAGAGAGATAGATAGATACGCACGCATATTTCGGTAATAGGACATTTCCGACTAGCGCATCACTTCGAATTGCCACAGCCCGAACCAGTTCCCGGTCCGTCTTGGCGGCATTTTCAGTGCCGCTGCTCCTTCTGTTTTTGTCTCTGTTTTCTGGCCGACACCGCCTCTGCTCCCGTAGTTTTGTATTTCAAAGTATAGGTTGGAGAGGAAGAATAGGAAAACTTGCGGGAGGAGTTAGCAGAAGAAGAAGAAGAAGAAGAAAAAGAAGAGGAAGAAGAG
>JAXIVD010011066.1:2500-5000 GCA_036785275.1 Cancer borealis
TTCCCCCACACCTGACAGACAGGGTACCCAGTCAGGGGCGTTTGCTGGCTGCCGTGAGTGTTTACCTACCAGTTATAGGGAAGACGGAAGGAAACAAAGTTAGCGTCTAATGATCCTTGCGTATATTTCTTTTCTGTGAGCATCAGCAAGGCTTAACCAAACCTTAAGAGGGTAGGTACACGGATCGTGAGTGGCTGCGTAAGCGGGAGGGGCGCTGGGAACAGTGAGAGCAAACAATTGTTTTTTTCCTTAGCCTGTGTTGGCGTGGTCAAGAAGCGTATTTCGTGATTTTATCTCTGGAAGACCCACGCCATCTCTTTCTCTGGTGTTCCACTTGAAGTAGTCACAGCCTAAGTTAGGATGTGAGTGATGTATGACCATTGAATGACGATTGAAAACCAGGCAGTTATTAGCAGTGAACTTTGTAGCCAGAATTGGTTCTGCTATTTCAAGGGCTTGTGAGAGAAAAAGGTCGCAGGCAACACAAATATACATGTCAAGGCCTCTAGTGGGTTGGATAGGCTTTGCCTAATGCGTCTCGCCCTGAGTTGCGCTTGTGAATAGTGGCGCTCCCGTCACCTTGGGATGCTTGGCCTCGTTGATACTCACATGCGTAGTCCTTGGAATACTTCATGTGCTCTCTCTAGCTGGTAGAGGTCTGCTAAACAGTGTGCACAGGCCCATCCCTCTCATTCAGAAACCGCGTGACGTCAAAGGGTTGGTACTCAACATACCGGCGGGACGCGGCCCGATATATACCACCACCAACAGTCCACGTCAACAGGGTCAAGTGGCCTTGCCTCCCCACGCATATCATTTTCCGAGGATGAACCAGCACCGCCTCGACCCAGTTGTGCCAACGCCTGCCCCACTAAAGGGCCGGCGTTGCTCTGGGATCATACACACACACACACACACACACACACACACACACACGCACACGCACACACACACACACACACACACACACACACACACACACACACACACACACACACACAGTAGTTCAGAGTCTACAGCTCTATGTCAGTGTGTGTGGCTTATCATATCCACATCGCCACAGTGTCAAACCGAGCAGGCCGCGTGCTGAGGATCATTATCAGAATAGGCCTAACTTGCGTGTACACCTGAGGTGCCGCGGCGCAGGTGGCACGATGAAACTTCCAAATCAATGAACAATGACATTTAGAAAACTTGCACCAAAGGCTACCTACCCCTACATCGCACAAACCTCTCATCAGTGGTGTACTTTGAATTTGAATGACAGTCGGTTGGTCACCTTGAACTAGTAGTCTTTGTTACACGATATATCCTAACCCGCAACCCTTTACTCACAAGCTGACACATTTCCCCTGCGTGGTTTGAAAGAGTAAGAAAGACTCAGTTCCTTTCTCTTTTTTTGCACCCAATTGACAAGTGTTATTTGGAATCTCTTGTAAAATATAGAAATTTGCCGATAACACGAAAATTGCCAGTAAAGTAACTACGACACGTGACAGAGAAACCCTATAATCAGATCTATATCATTTAGCTTTTAAGGCCATTGCAATGTGCAAAGTTTTGCACATTGGAAGTCTTAACGATTTCATTCAGTATTTAATGAGTAAACAACAGCTTCTATGCAGTAAGAAGGATAAAGATCTTGGTATCATAATATCAAGCAATTTAAATCCCAATTATCATCTCTCAAACATCGATAAAACTGGCATTAACGAACATGCCTTCGAAAATAGATCAGAAACAGTCATATCAAAATTCTATAATCCACCTATAATCTATATATACATACATACATACATACATACATACATACAAAAGCTAGAAAGAGTTAAAAGAAGAACAAAAGTGATTCCTAGGCTTACAAATGTACGTACCCTATTAAGAAAGTCTTAAAGAACTAAACATATTCTGCCTATTGAAACTGAGGATACGAGCTCAAATTGAAGTGCTTAAAATATTTGATAACATTAATGCACAAAATTTCTTCTTAGATATAACAAGATGAAACAGTTTAAAGATTATCGATAAAAAAAATCGTTAAATGTTGAAGTGAAACACTTATCCAATCCGGCCTTAATTTCAGTTTTCAACTGAGATATTATTATTTATCGTCAATAAACTAAATCAAGTCATCAGAATGTATTTATGAAATATCACTTTTTATTTTGTTGTTGGTGGTCTGGCACCTCATGTCATCATTTGGTTTATAGTCGTAGTAGTGATAATCCTTATTATATCATTCCTATGAAATAAATTCCATGTAGTTCGGTTCTTTTCGTGCTTCGTGATTTTTCTATTTCTTCATCTCTTACTAGCCTCGGCTAGAGAGAGCGATGGGTGGGTAGGAGCCTTCTCCTTTACTCTTCTATGCCTCTCACTTTAGATTAGATAGTGAAGCGTCTCTCAAACAGCCTCGTAAGGGTCAACAGGTCTGCTGCCGTTTGTTCTTCCTTTGCGTTTTTTTTTTTTTTATCTACGCTGGGGCGCCACGGCCATGCGT
>JAXIVD010011067.1:2500-12064 GCA_036785275.1 Cancer borealis
GAGGAGGAAGAGGAAGAGAAGGAGGAGGAGGAGGAGGAGGAGGAAAAGAGTGAAGAAGAAAAAGGAAAAGAAAAAGAAAAGATAGATTAAAATGAAAAAAGAAGAAGAAGAATCAAGAGCAACAACAACAGCAACGGTGAATGCAATCAAGAAAAGCGACAATGATGGTGATAATGATGATGATGATAGTGATAATTATAATGAGAATGATAAGGATAAGATGATGGTGATGATTAATATAATGAAACTCCTTTCAAATAAAGATTCTCAGGGTACGTACAGGAAACACATCTATTCAACAATTTCACAGCATGTAGCCAAGCAGACAATGGTGTGCAATGAACATAAAAGGGATATAGTAAACATATCATACATATTTACACGAGCATATTTTCAGATTATTATGTGAACGCGACACAAAACTATATATAAACGTAGAAAGAAACGAGAAAATAATGATCTCACATGGGAAGTAAACTAAAAGAAGAAAAAAAAGAGAAAGAAGATAAAAAAAAAGAGAAAGAGGAAGAAAAAGATAGAAGCGGAGGATTGGAGAGAGAGAATGATGTGTGGGAAAAAAAAATGTAGGAAGAGAAGAGCATAGAAGCAGCAAAGCAAGGGGAGAGCAGATGGATATAGGAGGAGGAGAAGGAAGAGGAGGGAGGAGGAGGAGGAGGAGGAGGAGGAGGAGGAGGAGGAGGAGGAGGAGGAGGAAGAAGAGGAGGAGGAGGAGGAAGGAAGAGGCTGTGAGTCACCAAACTAACATTCTGTGGTCACCAGGGCAGACACCGCGACGGACGTGATGCTTCTGGCAAGGCAAGGGGAAGGGGAAGGGGAAGGGGAAGGGGTGAGGGGAAGGGGAGAAGGGAAAGGGGAATGAGGAAGGTGGTAAGAGTGAGAGACGAAGGACAAGGGAAAGTGGAAAGAGGGGAAACACACTTAAGAGGATGAATGAGGGTCGATAAGAAAAAAAGTAAGAAGTATTAGAGGTGGATGGAGAGATAAAGAGAGAAAGAGAGGGAAGAAGGGAAGGAATAAAAAGGCAGATAGGAAAAGGTAGGGGAAGAAGGGAGGAAAAAAGAAAAAGGAGAATGATAGAAAAGGAAAGAGAGATAAGGAAGGGAAGGAGGAAAAGGGAGTAGTAAAGAGAGAACGAAAAGGTCTACTTCAAAGAAAGCAATGAATGAGAGAGAGAGAGAGAGAGAGAGAGAGAGAGAGAGAGAGAGAAGAGAGAGAGAGAGAGAGAGAGAGAGAGAGAGAGAGAGAGAGAGAGAGAGAGAGAGAGGAGAGAGAGAGAGAGAAAAAAAAAAGAGAGAGAGAGAGAGAGTGAAGTTGAACCATACAATTCTTTTTCAATATTATTTTGGCCCTCCTCTAATGACCATCCACAAACAACTGTTATCATCCCATTATAATTACTTTATCATCAAAGGCTACATTCAATTACGGCCCAATTAATACACCAACAGCTGACACACTCTATTTATGCATCAATAACATGAGGCTTACACGGGAACTACAAGGTCCAATGTATACTGATTGCGTGTGTGTGTGTGTGTGTGTGTGTGTGTGTGTGTGTGTGTGTGTGTGTGTGTGTGTGTGTGTGTGTGTGTGTGTGTGTGTGTCTGTGTGTGTGATGATAGTATAACAGATCTCACATTGAGTTTTTATTACAACCTACACAAGATTTCATACACACACACACACACACACACACACACACACACACACACACACACACACACACACACACACACACACACACACACATACATGCGCGCCGTTCCGCTGAGAAAGAAGTGAGCGGCTGGGCTTGAGAGCACACGAAACAGATAGACAGACAGACAGACAGACAGAGAGAGAGAGAGAGAGAGAGAGAGAGAGAGAGAGAGAGAGAGAGAGAGAGAGAGAGAGAGAGAGAGAGAGAGAGAGAGAAGAGAGAGAGAGAGAGAGAGAGTATAATAAGCTAACTTCGAACGTCTGCAATGTTAGGGAAGAGGATGATGTGACTGGGAGTGGCGGGGTTGGGCGGATCTGGGAGGGGGTGGTGGTGTGAGGTGGGGGTGGGCGTGGGCCTGAACCTCCCCCGTCACGTTCTGGGCTGCGCCTCCTCCACACGGCACCACCACCACCACCACCACCACCACCACCGCCAACACCACCACCACCACCACCACCGTCGATTTTTTCTTATCCTCTCTACGTAATTCCTCTCAAGCCCGCCATCAAGTGGGTGGTGAAGAGGAGGAACGAGGAGAAGTAGAGAGCTGGGAAAGAAGGGGAGGGAAAAAGAAGAGGAGGGAGAGGTTAGGGAAAAAGAAGAGGGAGAGGTTAGGGAAAAAATGGTAAGAAAGAGAAGGTAGCAGGTGTGGTCACGTCAACATCTGCTTCAGTGCACTTCAGGTTTGTTCAGGCTCAACCAAACCTTCCTCCTCGCTCCCCACGCCCACTCCCCGCCTTCAGACTCCCCACCACCACCACCACCACCACCACCACCACCTTTCGCTGCCTTCAAAGCCCTACCATCCCCTTCCCCTCCGCCCCGACCCCTTCAAAGGCACCGCGGCCACACCCTTGTCAAGAAAAAGCCGACATGTTGTGCTCTATAACGTATCCATCCATCTATCTCCACCTCCTCCATCTCCTCCACCCGCCAGTCACTTCCACCGTCAGTCATCCAGTTATGCTCTACTCAGTCATCCAGTCAGTCAGTCAGTCACTCTTACAAAAGTCACTTAATCACTCGTGTCTACCTCTTCTTTTATCATCAGTCATCCACTAGTAATTAATTCCACTCCAGCATATATCACTTCTACTCCACAGTCATCTCACACGTCACATGCTCCACCACTCCACCTATCATACGTTATCCAGCTTTCTTTGCACTGCTTTTCACTTAACACAAGACAAATGGTGCACAGGGATGTTTTTGCTCTTATTCCATTAATTTAACGGCTGCCCGCCTGTGTGTGCGTGCGTAAATGTGTACGTACGTGTAAGAAAATGGATGTAAAGTTGAGGGTGCACATGTGTTGTATGTCCAGTGTGTGTGTGTGTGTGTGTGTGTGTGTGTGTGTGTGTGTGTGTGTGTGTGTGTGTGTGTGTGTGTGTGTGTGTGTTAATAGTGAATCTGGGTGATGAGTTAGGTGTCTTGATTACGATAATGAATAATTAGAAAGTAACAGTAGTAGTAGTAGTAGTAGTACTAGTAGTAGTAGTAGTAGTAGTAGTAGTAGTAGTAGTAGTAGTAGTAGTAGTAGAAGTATTAGTAGTAATAGTAGTAGTAGTAATAGTAGTAATGATAATAAAAAATGATAATAATAACAATAGTAATATTAATAATAATAACTATAATAATAGTAACAATAATAGTAACAATAATAGTAACAATTATAGTAACATTAATAGCAACAGTAATAATAAAAAAAAAAAAATAATGATAATAGCAGTAATAATAAAAATAACAACAATGATATTAACAAAGCAACAATTACCGCAAGATTCTCAAAATTGATGTAGCAACCTTCTAGAAACCAAACCAAACCAAACCAAAAAGAAAAAAAAAAGAAAAAAGAAAAAATCTCGACACATTACAAAAACTATAAGAAATATCACCACCACCGCCACCGTTGAGGCAGCCGAGGCGGACCATCTTGACGAGCAAACCCGCAACACCCAATTAAGATACGTCATTTCAATATTCACATCGTTGCAATACTCCCACGTGATCATTTTCCGCCCAATTGCCACTTCAATACTTCACGGATGGAGAGAAAACCCGCCTACCACCTCCTGCCTCCCACCACCCCGTCAGCCTCCCCGTCAGGAACGCCGTCATCTGCCAAACGATGTCTTTTGAGATCTAATGGAGACTCCCTCAGCCTCCTATTACTCCAAGACGTGCTGCAGATGACGATGACAAAGCTTACTTTTACTACAAACTCTCTCTCTCTCTTTCTTTCTGTTTTCTCTCTCTCTCTCTCTCTCTCTCTCTCTCTCTCTCTCTCTCTCTCTCTCTCTCTCTCTCTCTCTCTCTCTCTCTCTCTCTCGCTCTCTTTCTGTCTATCTGGCCAAATAAGTTGATAGATTAACTGAGCGCCATTGGAAGTCGGAAAATTTCTAGCTTATGTTCAATGATTCATTCTGCTGGCGAACTATTTTCAAATGGACGGTAAACACACACACACACACACACACACACACACACACACACACACACACACACACACACACACACGCACACACACACACACACACATACCGCAGACACTCTCACCGCGTCTTGCCCTTCAGGAGACTCATAAACAAGCCTGTAGTCACCTAGAGTTAGCTGTACGTATATAAGGTAGTAATAGTATGAAGAGAAGGAAGAGGAGGAGGAGAAGAGGGAAGAGATAACATAACTTTCATTCACTACCACAAACAAACCCATCACACAACCACCACATCACCACATATACCACCACACATCCCAAGAACTTTACATCACCGTCAGTGCCACCACCACACGTCACCACTACCAGAACGCACGTCACCACATTCCACACCGTCACACAGGAGGAAAATTTCACGCCCCTGAGTGTTCTGGCGGGCTGGCGGCAGCGGCCTTGCGGTGACGACATTCGGATGGTGACGGACACCCTCTCTTCCACTCCCCCTAACGGCCTCGTCGTCGCTAGAGAGGGACGAGGAGGCTTGGTGGTGACGTGTAATTTTTTTTTCGTGTGTCAGGCGAGTGAAAGGAAATTAGTTGCAGGTATATGCACAGCCTCCTGTATGACTCAATGTAGAGAGAGAGAGAGAGAGAGAGAGAGAGAGAGAGAGAGAGAGAGAGAGAGAGAGAGAGAGAGAGAGAGAGAGAGAGAGAGAGAGAGAGAGAGAGAGAGAGAGAGAGAGAGAGAGAGAGAGAGAGAGAGAGCAAATAAGGCACTGAAATGCGAGAAATGAGGTAAATATAAAGCAGATGAAGGAGTGGGAAGAGGAGAAAAAAGAGGACAAAAGCAGGAAACAGACAGACAGACAGATACAGACAGACAAATAGATAAACAGACAAACAGATAGACAGACAGACAAACAGAGATACACAGGGACATCCATAGACAAAGACAAGAATAGTTATGGAGGAGAGAAAAATACCAACGGTAAAAATACGACGACAACCAAGACCAACGTGATGTTTCCGAGAAAAAGAAAAAAAACTCGCAAGATCTATTAGAAACATGACCTTCCTGCCTAAGAAAAAAAAAATATACGAATACAGATAAAAAGGAAACAATAAAAAGAATTCGAGTATGACGACGTCGCAGTTTTGAGCATGACGCGTTCTTGACGAGACACACACACACACACACACACACACACACACACACACACACACACACACACACACACACACACACACGACAGTGGGAAAAATATGTACTAATGCTAATGTCAGTGATTTTCAGGTTGACAGATCACGTGTCACCCTCCCCCCCTCTTTCCATCAAACAAACCTCAATTCCTGCAGCTAACACACGGTGGAAATTATAACTACGAACGTCTCTTAACAATTTTCCTCTTCGCCGCACCACAACATGCTTTCAAGGCTGCTGTCACGTCTTTCGTCAATACCAACAACAACAACAACGGCTAAAAGGAGGAAATGCCAACATTGGGGGAAACTTACAGGAAATAACTCGGATAAGAAAAATATATGCGAGGTTGATATTATATCCTGAGGGTCGGTGTTTTATCCTCTACAAAATATACAACAAACAAGGCATGAAAAATATAACTAGAGATTGGGGGTTTCATCATCACTAAAAAAATAATCAGACAATAAAATATGACATCAAAACTTGAACTAACGATTTCCTCCCAGATATGACATTATACACAATATAATTCCTCAGTATATATATATACATACATAATTACAAAACACAGAGTTTGATATGTTTACAAAATATCTGAACTAAATTTCAAACGCCGTAATTTCAGTGTTCTCCTCATGCTTACAAAGACAATCACAGCACAACGCCTCCCTCCCGCTCACCTTACCCCACCCTCATCCTTCTCTCTTCCTGCTTCCAAAGACACAGGGAAATTCCGGAGCAAGCGAAAGAATGACGTGTTGGTGGCGAGGCGTAGCGATGCTTTACGACGCCTGCAACACAACCTCAAGGGCCTGAAGGTCGCTCCTGCACACTGGGCAGCATAGGAGGCGTGCGTGCTTCCTTCAGGATTAGTTTTCGTTTTCATCTGACTGATTCTCTCTCTCTCTCTCTCTCTCTCTCTCTCTCTCTCTCTCTCTCTCTCTCTCTCTCTCTCTCTCTCTCTCTCTCTCTCTCTCTCTCTCTCTCTTTCTCTCTCTGCCTGGCTCTGTGTACGTCAACTCTGGCAGCCTATCTTTCCTCTCCCTCCTTTCCTTTGCGCGCCCGCCACCGCCTATCGCCTTCCTTCTCTTATCTCTCTCAAGCAGCAAAGCGGAGGCTTCTCAAGGCTCGCGCCGGGACGGAGACTGCACAAACGAGAAGTGGGGCTGTTATGTGCACACACACACACACACACACACGCACACGCACAAACACACACATACACATACACACACACACACACACACACACACACACACACACACACACACACACACACACACACACACACACACACTCCCGTGATTCAATGGTAATAACTCCGACTGTCACCCGGCAAGGCATCATTTCGAATCCTGCCCAGGTTGCTAAGGATTTTTCACTGACAGAGAGTGGTTACTGTCCCCTTTGAGCCTTTGAGCGAGGGAAGGGGATGTGTAATGTGTGATAGGTTTAAGTCTTATCCATAGATCCGTCTCTATGAGCTCTGAGCTTTTTCGGGGAGGCTAATGGCTGACGACCAAGAGTCTAGCGCGTGATCCTCTAGATCGTAGTGAATTTAACACACACACACACACACACACACACACACACACACACACACACATACACACACACACACACACACACACACACACACACAACATACACACACACACACACACACACACACACACACACACACACACACACACAGAGGAAAACCCTCAGCTTCTACATTTTACACACCACGTTCCTGACAGGAAGCTTTCTGCATCACATCACTTGATCACAAAAAAAGAGAAAAAAAGAGGACGATTAGAAAAATTATGTGATCTGGACAAGACACCTTCACGGATAACTTGTTGGTTCCTGGCGGGGCTTCGGCACAGCCTAGCCCTGGTAGGCGGTGCGTCGACAGTGCCAAGCCCTGTTGGATGGCGTCTTTGCAATGCCTGGCCTTGATGGACGGTGCCCTGCAAGTGTCTTGCCCTGGAGGCTGGCACCTAAACACTGCCTGGCCCTGTCAGGTGGCGTCTTGGCAGGGCAGAGCAGAGCCTAGCCTCTTCGTCTGCCATGGACGTCACACCCACACCAAGTATAAACTAACCACGCTGAAGGTAACTTTGTTAGGAAGTCACATGAAGCGGCTTAAAATATCATTATTGCAATGAAAACCTTGTGTAATGTTGTTAAAAAGTTTCTTTTCCGAGCTGGGGCCATAGTGTAGCCATACTGTGTGCGTCTTCACAATGAGTCTCCCAACAAAAAATATAAATACTGGTTCCAAATCTTAATGTTGAGGCGAAAAACACGCTCATGAAAAAAAACAAAATTTAAGTTCCGGTTAAGTTTGGAGAAGGCGAGCCGGTGGCTAAAGCCCAAAGGGATTAACTAAAGCTGAACAATTTTCCAGATGCTGTCACGGGCCCAAGCCCGAAGCCACCTAACGTGGATGCATGAGGCTCACACACACACACACACTCTCACTCTCACACACACACACACACACACACACACACACACACACACACACACACACACACACACACACACACACAAAGCGAGTATTCAGCACAATACCGCAGCAGGACAGTGTTCAACAACACCTACTAAGATGATACAAAACATTAAACTGGTATTGATATGCAGCCAACAAATGTCGCTTTGAACGACTAAACACTTCCAAAGCAATTCTCTTTCGGAACGCAAAGACATTAATATCAAGGGAAGCGTCCTTGGGCTCAAAGGGATGTATGTCCGTCTGCCTACCTGGTGCCTGCCTGGTGCCTGCCTGCCGGGAGGGAGGGAGGAGGAGTTTGCTGGAAGGGAGTTATTGACGGGTCGCGACTGAATGGGGGAGAAGGAGGAGAAGGGGGAGATCGGGAGAGGAGAGATAAGGAAGGAATAGTGAGGTGGTAGGCAGCGTCAGAGATATGGGGAAGGAAACAAGTACGTTAGAAACTGGGGACGGTGAGGGGAGGAGAGTGAGGGGACAAGTCATGCATAATTCTGAATAAAGTGGCAAGGGAGGAAGGGGGGCCACATACGAGCGTTGGAAGTGTTTGTGCATGACCAAGGGAAAGAAGGGCAAAGGGCAGGTGGGTGAAATTCTTAAATACCCGTTTTTATAATAGTTTGTATATAATGACAAGCATACTAAAGTGTATAAGTGTAGGTGTGTGTGTGTGTGTGTGTGTGTATGTGTGTGTGTGTGTGTGTGTGTGTGTGTGTGTGTGTGTGTGTGTGTGTGTGTGTGTATGTGTATGTGTGTGTGTGTGTGTGTGTGTGTGTGTGTGTATGAGAGAGAGAGAGAGAGAAGAGAGAGAGAGAGAGAGAGAGAGAGAGAGAGAGAGAGAGAGAGAGAGAGAGAGAGAGAGAGAGAGAGAGGAGAGGGGGGGGGGGGAGAATGAGAGAGAGGGAGGGTAGGTGTTTGGGACAGCTGGGAGGAGCAGGTGTGAAGGACAGATGGAAAAATCAAACTAGAAAGGGCAGCTAGAAAGGCCAAATAGGAGGGATACCTTGTGGGAGAGACAAGTGGGAGAGGCAAGTGGGAGGAACAGGTGGGAGGGACAAGTGGGAGGGACAAGTGGGAGGGCAAGTGGAAGGGGCAAGTGGGAAGGGCAAATGGGTGAGGCAAGTGACAGAAGCAAGTGGAAGCAGGAGGCAGCAGGCACGAAGGGAACACGGAGGGGAAAGGGAAGCAAACATGACAAGGAAAGGCTATCTATACCTCAAAGAATGTTAAGGCAGGACGTTCATGACTGTGGCGAGGGAGGGAGGGAAAGAGGGAGGGAGGGAGGGAGGGAGGGAGGGAGGGAGGAGGGAGGGAGGGAGGGAGGGAGGGAGGGGGGAGGGAGAGAATGAGGGAGGTAGGGAGGGAGGTGGTGAAGGAGTTAGATGGGCAGGCACTAGTCGGGTCATTGCCCCCACGGTCGCCATGCAGAGGCCGGCAGGAGCTGCAGCGTCACGTATTGATGCCGCCACCTGCTTCGCCCTGATTACAAACCTCGGCCTCGTCCCTGCAGGTAAACTCCCCTCTAATCGTGTGTGTGATGATGGATAGGAGACGTCTTTTCCCCTCTCTAGCCCTCCCCCCAGCCGGACATGCAACTCCCTTCTGTGTATTCCCCTTGGATTCTCTAACCCAAGTCATGGTACAGTTTCCCCTTTCCTACACCCTCCGCGTCCCTTGTCCCTAGTGTCCCCTTCGGCCATGACACCTTCG
>JAXIVD010011068.1:0-12063 GCA_036785275.1 Cancer borealis
ATCATTATTAACATTATTATGATCAACATTAACATGACCATTATCATTATTAACATTATTATGATCAACATTAACATGATCATTATCATTATTAACATTATCATCATATTAAGGACAATTCCCTACAGAGAACCAGTCCTCAATTTCAACAGGTTTCACATTTTTTACGCCCTCTCTCTCTGCTTCCCAAATTGTTACAACCAGGATTCTCCACACTTAGTTGCTACTGTATCTGATGGCATGGCTACTTCAAATGACCCTGCTGACTTGATCACTCAGCTTGAGTCGTGTGTTAATGTGTTGGATTTTTCTGAGGCCTGACTAGTCTTCTAAATTTACTTGTTAATCACAAAATGCTCTATCCTTTCCTGATCAGTCGTTTGGAGTTATAGAGTTACCCATAGCATTACTCTAAAACGTGATGCGCGTCCATCATATGTTCTTTCTTATCGTCTGCTGCATAATCAGCGAGATGTTGTAACGGACATGATTGACGATATGCTAACGCAAGGCGTTATTCAAGAATAATATTCCCCGTGCAATTCCCCAATATTTTTAGTCCTGTCATTGATTTTGGGAAGGTCAATGAACTTACTGTGCCAGATCACTAGCCACTTCCTATACTGAATTATTTGTTGCAATCTGTTGGCAGTGGTAACACAGATTGTTACAAGTCTTGATTTAAAAGCTAGTTTCTGGCAGATTCCTTCACAGAACACATCACGTGAAATTATTGCTTTCTCTACCCCTACAGGTCATTATGAATGGGTTCATTGTCCAATGGGTCTTCGCAATGCCCCTCTAACCTGTCCGTGCTCAGTCAACAGTATGTTTGCAGTTATTATTAGTTAGGCTTACTTGTATACCTTGATGATATTATAATTGTTTCTAAAGATCTAAACAGTCATTTTAAGAAACTTAGTCTTGTTTTGAATGAACTTGCTCTTGCTAGCCTTAAGCTAAATTTAAATAAATGTTAATTTCTTAAATCTCGTGTTGAACTTTGGGTCATATAGTAGACAAAACTGGTATTTTCATCAATGATGGCAAAAGTAAAGCTGTTAAAAATTTTCCTATCTCTAAGTCAGTTAATAATGTCCGTTCCTTCTTAGGTCTATATTATTGTTCCTTTTGTCGAAAATGTTGCCTCACCACTCGCGTACCTCCTTAAAAGGATGTTCCTTTCTTTTAGCGCGAGGTTTAATAACAGTGCTTTGACACTCTTAAACGAGCAGCAACTGAGCCCTAGTTCTCTCTTTCCCTGACAATAAGTTACCATTCACATTGTGTACAGATGCATTTGCTCTTGGCATTGGTGTTGTGCTTGTGCAAACTGTTGAAGACAATCATTCACATGCTATTGCTTACGTTAGTCGTACACTCATTCATGCTGAGTCTCATTATTCTGTCACTCGCATGGAAGCTCTTGCAGTTTTCTGGGCACTTTAGCATTTTCGTGACATTATTTGTTGTTACCCAGTTACTGTGTACACAGATCATTCAGCATTGTTGCAGCTTTTTAAAGGAGAGAATATTAGTGGACGTCCTGCTAGATGGTTCCTGACCAATGAAGAATATAATCCAATAAACAAATAAATATTTACTTGGCAAGGCAAATGTTGTTGCAGACCCACTTTACCGCAATGTTCCTATAGCTATGGTTCAGGAAATCTCGAATTTTTCGTCAGTATATTTTTTGTGCTCAAACCAAGGGTACAAATCAGACTGATCCATATTTTTGAATGCCCTAGTTCTGCTGGTCCTTTTGATACTGTAGCTATTGATTTATTACTATTACCATGTAGTCGTCGACATTCAACTCATGTGCTTGTATGTGTTGATAACTTTAATCACTTTGTTGTAATGGCACCATTACCTAATAAGACACCTGAAGCGGCAGCGGGTATGGCCCGTCTACGGACAGCCCATACCCGCCTCACCCATTGTTTCCTCATGTCCCGGGGAGTTGAGCCCTACTGTGAGGACTACTTAGTTCCCCCGACTGTGCGGCACTTGCTGGTCGAGTGCCCCAGACTGAGGGAATTGCGAGAACAGTACCTCGCCCAGTGTCGAGGTAAAAATGGGAGTTTCTCTCTCCCTCTCTTTGGTGCTGGGGGAGTAGGCGCTCTCCCAGGGACATGAAGTGATAAAATTATTTTTCTTTTTATGTAGCTTTTATTTTTTAGTGCTTTTATTACGGTGCCATATGACCTCGATGTTGCGGTACCATGATCTATTGTCTTCAATCAATCAATTAAATTATTTATTTACGTTATACTCATATGTTTTGACGTATGTGTGTTTTTTTTATGTGAGAAAGTGATCCGTAGCTTGTCTATAATATAACCTGTCGAATATCCATTCAATGCAAATATGTTATTGTGGTGTTCATTACATGTTATTGATTATTTATCAGATTTTTTTAGGTCAAAACCAATCTGCACTGAATAAATTGTTTCGGTATAACTCGTTTGATGTACCATGGTATATATTACTACTACTACTACTACTACTACTACTACTACTACTACTTCTACTACTACTACTACTACTACTACTACTACTACAGATACCTCCACCCGATGTTTATTTATTAAATAGACGAGGGCTCCACGAATTGGAGGTCAGTGGCCCCAACTCTGGTCGCCACTGACTGTGGCATCCAACCATATTACTACTACTTATCTACTATTTACTTATATACAATACTTATTTACATATCTATATAACTATATTGTCTACACTCTTATGCCACTCTCCACTACAGTGGTCTGGTAGTCTAGGCCAGCTGTATCGGTGGCTGTGGGGGCAGAGTATCGAGTACCCCTGAGACAAAGGAGGGCAGACCTGAGCAGGGAGAAAGAGAGACGGCATCTCATCCAGGCGACAACGTGGCTCCTTGGCTGGTGCTTCTTTTCTGCGGTTATATCTGCTAGTCTTGAATAGAAGCACTTGGCCTTGGAGCCCATCCCGCCGGACGTGGTGAAGACCAAGGGCGTGAAGCTGCCCTGATCAACATGCAGAATCCTTTCCCCATATGCCCTGATTTTCTCCTGCTCATTCCTCTGGTGGGCAGTTTCCAGGGAGAGCTCTCGGTGGCAGGCGGCCATAGGATCGAAGATTCTGATGTCCATGAAGGCTCTCTGTCCTCTGTCCTCTGGTCCAGAATCCACGAGCACTTATGTCCACCCGGGCCTCGTTGGCGGTGTTGGCCGTCCTGTACCGCATGTGTTCACCGTCCAGGGGAAGAAGAGTTGGTTCAGTGGAGACGTCGCGGCACACCTCCCTGAGCATGCTGGCCGTCACATCCCTCACCTCGTCGTGCCTGATGCACACGAATCCCCCCTTTTTACAGGTCATGGTGTGGTTGACATCGTTCGGGGATCCACATGCACAGGTGTTGGGAATTCCCTCCACTGGCCAGCCATACCTCAGAGCAATGGCATCTACAAATTCTTGTTTGTTAAGGCTGAAGCCTTTTGCTCTGATAGGCAGGCATGTTAGCCAGTTGGAAGCTCCCGTTTCCTGTGCAGTGTGAATTTTCCTCACGGTATCCGCTGGCAGGATGTATTTTAGCTGTTCCAACATTTCCCCTTGTGCTCTTTGCCTGTTTCTTGAGATGTTTTTTCTTAGCTCCAAGATCGCATTCTGGTCTGTTTCACCATGTGCGTCTTGAGCTACGATTTTTTCACTGAGGGATCTGGTGAGGTTGATGGAGTTTAAATTCTCTTCATCGGCCAGTGTCGCAGGGGATGTGATCCCAATCCCACCCAGTTTTGGTGGAAGTGTCAGCAAAGTCCTCTCGTCCTCCCCCAGGACGCGGGATCTCATCAGCGCTGGTAGAAAGGTGTTCCTGATGGAGTTTTCCAGGGGTCTGAGGAGAGGGCTGATGCCTGGGATGGTGCGCATGACAAAGCTCCATCGGTGTTGTAGGCCATGCGTGAATGCTGAGTAGGCTGCGTGTGGTTCTGTCCTGGCCATGTCAGACAGGACTTCCACCTCTTTCACCCACTCCGACACTTTCTCCCCAACATACTTCTCCTTGAACTCCGCTGTTCCAATTACTGCACCCAAATGTCGCTGTCCGTCCTTTGTCACAATGACCCCACTGCCATTGAACTGTTCCATCGCAGTATTATAATGTTCGGGTTTAACAATAAGGACGGACTTGGTGGCGTTGGGTGTGTATCCTATCGTAGGGCCATTGTCATTTACAAGGTTCCACCACTCCTTCAAGTCTGCAATTTTCCCTGCCCCTGACAGGTCATCCGCGTATGCCACTTGCTTCACATGTGTTTTTTCATACGCAATCACATCTTGAAGCACTTATAAGCCCAGAGCATACATTGCCATGGCCACTGGGTCACCTTGTGTTGTTCCCTCCATGGATTTCAAAACCTTAACCTTAACACTACTATTGCTATTATCACTTATGTACAAATCTGAAGGATCACTGTATGTGTTCTCAACATATGTCGCAAGTGATGGACATTTCGCTCGAATGTTGTGAAGCATTGTCTTTCTGTCAATAGTGTTAATAGCCCATACCCGCCTCACCCATTGTTTCCTCATGTCCCGGGGAGTTGAGCCCTACTGTGAGGACTACTTAGTTCCCCCGACTGTGCGGCACTTGCTGGTCGAGTGCCCCAGACTGAGGGAATTGCGAGAAAAATACCTCGCCCAGTGTCGAGGTAAAAATGGGAGTTTCTCTCTCCCTCTCTTTGGTGCTGGGGGAGGAGGCGCTCTCCCAAGGGCATGAAGTGTTAAAATGATTTTTCTTTTTATGTAGCTTTTATTTTTTAGTGCTTTTATTACGGTGCCATATGACCTCGATGTTGCGGCACCATGATCTATTGTCTTCAATCAATCAATTAAATTATTTATTTAGGTTATACTCATATGTTTTGACGTATGTGTGTTTTTTTTATGTGAGAAAGTGATCCGTAGCTTGTCTATAATGTAACCTGTCGAATGTCCATTCAATGCAAGTATGTTATTGTGGTGTTCATTACATGTTATTGATTATTTATCAGATTTTTTTAGGTCAAAACCAATCTGCACTGAATAAATAGTTTCGGTATAACTCGTTTGATGTACCATGGTATATATTACTACTACTACTACTACTACTACTACTACTACTACTACTACTACTACTACTACTACTACTACTACAGATACCTCCACCCGATGTTTATTTATTAAATAGACGAGGGCTCCACGAATTGGAGGTCAGTGGCCCCAACTCTGGTCGCCACTGACTGTGGCATCCAACCATATTACTACTACTTATCTACTATTTACTTAAATACAATACTTATTTACATATCTATATAACTATATTGTCTACACTCTTATGCCACTCTTCACTACAGTGGTCTGGTAGTCTAGGCCAGCTGTATCGGTGGCTGTGGGGGCAGAGTATCGAGTACCCCTGAGACAAAGGAGGGCAGACCTGAGCAGGGAGAAAGAGAGACGGCATCTCATCCAGGCGACAACGTGGCTCCTTGGCTGGTGCTTCTTTTCTGCGGTTATATCTGCTAGTCTTGAATAGAAGCACTTGGCCTTGGAGCCCATCCCGCCGGACGTGGTGAAGACCAAGGGCGTGAAGCTGCCCTGATCAACATGCAGAATCCTTTCCCCATATGCCCTGATTTTCTCCTGCTCATTCCTCTGGTGGGCAGTTTCCAGGGAGAGCTCTCGGTGGCAGGCGGCCATAGGATCGAAGATTCTGATGTCCATGAAGGCTCTCTGTCCTCTGTCCTCTGGTCCAGAATCCACGAGCACTTCTGTCCACCCGGGCCTCGTTGGCGGTGTTGGCCGTCCTGTACCGCATGTGTTCACTGTCCAGGGGAAGAAGAGTTGGTTCAGTGGAGACGTCGCGGCACACCTCCCTGAGCATGCTGGCCGTCACATCCCTCACCTCGTCGTGCCTGATGCACACGAATCCCCCCTTTTTACAGGTCATGGTGTGGTTGACATCGTTCGGGGATCCACATGCACAGGTGTTGGGAATTCCCTCCACTGGCCAGCCATACCTCAGAGCAATGGCATCTACAAATTCTTGTTTGTTAAGGCTGAAGCCTTTTGCTCTGATAGGCAGGCATGTTAGCCAGTTGGAAGCTCCCGTTTCCTGTGCAGTGTGAATTTTCCTCACGGTATCCGCTGGCAGGATGTATTTTAGCTGTTCCAATATTTCCCCTTGTGCTCTTTGCCTGTTTCTTGAGATGTTTTTTCTTAGCTCCAAGATCGCATTCTGGTCTGTTTCACCATGTGCGTCTTGAGCTACGATTTTTTCAGTGAGGGATCTGGTGAGGTTGATGGAGTTTAAATTCTCTTCATCGGCCAGTGTCGCAGGGGATGTGATCCCAATCCCACCCAGTTTTGGTGGAAGTGTCAGCAATGTCCTCTCGTCCTCCCCCAGGACGCGGGATCTCATCAGCGCTGGTAGAAAGGTGTTCCTGATGGAGTTTTCCAGAGGTCTGAGGAGAGGGCTGATGCCTGGGATGGTGCGCATGACAAAGCTCCATCGGTGTTGTAGGCCATGCGTGAATGCTGAGTAGGCTGCGTTTGGTTCTGTCCTGGCCATGTCAGACAGGACTTCCACCTCTTTCACCCACTCCGACACTTTCTCCCCAACATACTTCTCCTTGAACTCTGCTGTTCCAATTACTGCACCCAAATGTCGCTGTCCGTCCTTTGTCACAATGACCCCACTGCCATTGAACTGTTCCATCGCAGTGTTATAATGTTCGGGTTTAACAATAAGGACGGACTTGGTGGCGTTGGGTGTGTATCCTATCGTAGGGCCATTGTCATTTACAATGTTCCACCACTCCTTCAAGTCTGCAATTTTCCCTGCCCCTGACAGGTCATCCGCGTATGCCACTTGCTTCACATGTGTTTTTTCATACGCAATCACATCTTGAAGCACTGATAAGCCCAGAGCATACATTGCCATGGCCACTGGGTCACCTTGTGTTGTTCCCTCCATGGATTTCAAAACCTTAACCTTAACACTACTATTGCTATTATCACTTATGTACAAATCTGAAGGATCACTGTATGTGTTCTCAACATATGTCGCAAGTGATGGACATTTCGCTCGAATGTTGTGAAGCATTGTCTTTCTGTCAATAGTGTTAATAGCCCATACCCGCCTCACCCATTGTTTCCTCATGTCCCGGGGAGTTGAGCCCTACTGTGAGGACTACTTAGTTCCCCCGACTGTGCGGCACTTGCTGGTCGAGTGCCCCAGACTGAGGGAATTGCGAGAACAGTACCTCGCCCAGTGTCGAGGTAAAAATGGGAGTTTCTCTCTCCCTCTCTTTGGTGCTGGGGGAGGAGGCGCTCTCCCAGGGGCATGAAGTGTTAAAATTATTTTTCTTTTTATGTAGCTTTTATTTTTTAGTGCTTTTATTACGGTGCCATATGACCTCGATGTTGCGGCACCATGATCTATTGTCTTCAATCAATCAATTAAATTATTTATTTAGGTTATACTCATATGTTTTGACGTATGTGTGTTTTTTTTATGTGAGAAAGTGATCCGTAGCTTGTCTATAATGTAACCTGTCGAATGTCATTTCAATGCAAGTATGTTATTGTGGTGTTCATTACATGTTATTGATTATTTATCAGATTTTTTTAGGTCAAAACCAATCTGCACTGAATAAATTGTTTCGGTATAACTCGTTTGATGTACCATGGTATATATTACTACTACTACTACTACTACTACTACTACTACTACTACTACTACTACTACTACTACTACTACTACTACAGATACCTCCACCCGATGTTTATTTATTAAATAGACGAGGGCTCCACGAATTGGAGGTCAGTTGCCCCAACTCTGGTCGCCACTGACTGTGGCATCCAACCATATTACTACTACTTATCTACTATTTACTTAAATACAATACTTATTTACATATCTATATAACTATATTGTCTACACTCTTATGCCACTCTCCACTACAGTGGTCTGGTAGTCTAGGCCAGCTGTATCGGTGGCTGTAGGGGCAGAGTATCGAGTACCCCTGAGACAAAGGAGGGCAGACCTGAGCAGGGAGAAAGAGAGACGGCATCTCATCCAGGCGACAACGTGGCTCCTTGGCTGGTGCTTCTTTTCTGCGGTTATATCTGCTAGTCTTGAATAGAAGCACTTGGCCTTGGAGCCCATCCCGCCGGACGTGGTGAAGACCATGGGCGTGAAGCTGCCCTGATCAACATGCAGAATCCTTTCCCCATATGCCCTGATTTTCTCCTGCTCATTCCTCTGGTGGGCAGTTTCCAGGGAGAGCTCTCGGTGGCAGGCGGCCATAGGATCGAAGATTCTGATGTCCATGAAGGCTCTCTGTCCTCTGTCCTCTGGTCCAGAATCCACGAGCACTTATGTCCACCCGGGCCTCGTTGGCGGTGTTGGCCGTCCTGTACCGCATGTGTTCACCGTCCAGGGGAAGAAGAGTTGGTTCAGTGGAGACGTCGCGGCACACCTCCCTGAGCATGCTGGCCGTCACATCCCTCACCTCGTCGTGCCTGATGCACACGAATCCCCCCTTTTTACAGGTCATGGTGTGGTTGACATCGTTCGGGGATCCACATGCACAGGTGTTGGGAATTCCCTCCACTGGCCAGCCATACCTCAGAGCAATGGCATCTACAAATTCTTGTTTGTTAAGGCTGAAGCCTTTTGCTCTGATAGGCAGGCATGTTAGCCAGTTGGAAGCTCCCGTTTCCTGTGCAGTGTGAATTTTCCTCACGGTATCCGCTGGCAGGATGTATTTTAGCTGTTCCAATATTTCCCCTTGTGCTCTTTGCCTGTTTCTTGAGATGTTTTTTCTTAGCTCCAAGATCGCATTCTGGTCTGTTTCACCATGTGCGTCTTGAGCTACGATTTTTTCACTGAGGGATCTGGTGAGGTTGATGGAGTTTAAATTCTCTTCATCGGCCAGTGTCGCAGGGGATGTGATCCCAATCCCACCCAGTTTTGGTGGAAGTGTCAGCAATGTCCTCTCGTCCTCCCCCAGGACGCGGGATCTCATCAGCGCTGGTAGAAAGGTGTTCCTGATGGAGTTTTCCAGGGGTCTGAGGAGAGGGCTGATGTCTGGGATGGTGCGCATGACAAAGCTCCATCGGTGTTGTAGGCCATGCGTGAATGCTGAGTAGGCTGCGTGTGGTTCTGTCCTGGCCATGTCAGACAGGACTTCCACCTCTTTCACCCACTCCGACACTTTCTCCCCAACATACTTCTCCTTGAACTCCGCTGTTGCAATTACTGCACCCAAATGTCGCTGTCCGTCCTTTGTCACAATGACCCCACTGCCATTGAACTGTTCCATCGCAGTGTTATAATGTTCGGGTTTAACAATAAGGACGGACTTGGTGGCGTTGAGTGTGTATCCTATCGTAGGGCCATTGTCATTTACATGGTTCCACCACTCCTTCAAGTCTGCAATTTTCCCTGCCCCTGACAGGTCATCCGCGTATGCCACTTGCTTCACATGTGTTTTTTCATACGCAATCACATCTTGAAGCACTGATAAGCCCAGAGCATACATTGCCATGGCCACTGGGTCATCTTGTGTTGTTCCCTCCATGTATTTCAAAACCTTAACCTTAACACTACTATTGCTATTATCACTTATGTACAAATCTGAAGGATCACTGTATGTGTTCTCAACATATGTCGCAAGTGATGGACATTTCGCTCGAATGTTGTGAAGCATTGTCTTTCTGTCAATAGTGTTAATAGCCCATACCCGCCTCACCCATTGTTTCCTCATGTCCCGGGGAGTTGAGCCCTACTGTGAGGACTACTTAGTTCCCCCGACTGTGCGGCACTTGCTGGTCGAGTGCCCCAGACTGAGGGAATTGCGAGAACAGTACCTCGCCCAGTGTCGAGGTAAAAATGGGAGTTTCTCTCTCCCTCTCTTTGGTGCTGGGGGAGGAGGCGCTCTCCCAGGGGCATGAAGTGTTAAAATGATTTTTCTTTTTATGTAGCTTTTATTTTTTAGTGCTTTTATTACGGTGCCATATAACCTCGATGTTGCGGCACCATGATCTATTGTCTTCAATCAATCAATTAAATTATTTATTTAGGTTATACTCATATGTTTTGACGTATGTGTGTTTTTCTTAGCTCCAAGATCGCATTCTGATCTGTTTCACCATGTGCGTCTTGAGCTACGATTTTTTCACTGAGGGATCTGGTGAGGTTGATGGAGTTTAAATTCTCTTCATCGGCCAGTGTCTCAGGGGATGTGATCACACACACACACACACACACACACACACACACACACACACACACACACACACACACACACACACACACACACACACACACACACACACACACACACACACACACACACACACACACAGAAATGTTTTTTTTTTTTTCGCAGTTATCAATAACTGACAATAAACAGAAGATCATATAGATTATAAATTATGGAACATGTGTAATTCCTTACCAAACATATTAGTTGCCTTTGCATATATCGATGAGGAAATGTGAGATAATTACATAATTCATAGGACTAATAATTGAACACGCAGTAGCAGTATGGAACCCAAACATGAACAAAAAAAAAGGACGATGAGCTGACTGAGGCGGTACAAAATGCAGCCACAAGATGGTGCCTAACCAGCGAAAGCATAGTCATAAAAACAACTTGATAAACTGCAATTACCAGAATTACAAGGAGAAAAGGTGGCGATATGAATATGCATTATAAATGTGTACCGAGGGTCAGTGTTACTGCCACTGTACCGTAGGTAAATATTACCTTCTATTGACCCTGCTGTCATCACTGTACCGTTTCGGTATTCCATTCTACCTTCTTATCTACTACTTTCTATCTACTTTCTATGCTGCCACCACGACACCACTTGGGTATCGACACTATTGCTACTACTACCACTTGGCCCTCCACCACCGAGGTTGAGATATGAACAGAAAACGAATATAGTAAAATAATGGACAACTTTAATGATGAATAAATAAATAAAGTACTCGCTATATCCGTGGTGGTGCTCTTACAAGTGCTTATCCATCCTTTGCGACACAAACAAACAAATACATTAACACAAATATTCCTATTCTATCCTACCTAACTATACGTGAGGGAACTGATGGAAAACGACCAAAATACACTCACGCCACAAATACTGTTTGAGAGTCACTTCCGTCTTTCCGTCGTCCTTGGCGAGAGGCAACTCCACATGCAGCCTTAGTCAAACCACAACCGAAAGACAGTCTTTTGCTGGTCCTCCCGGCAGCTGTATCCGGGAGGACAATTTACGGTTAGTTATTAATCTTAACAATGTTTTTTCAATAGTGTGGCAAGGCTTTTAGGAACACTAGGCTTACCTGTCTGGAGCGGGGTCACGGAACACTAGTGACTGACTTTCCGCCCAGACCGATATATATATCCTCAGTTCCAGTGACGTCACGCGTTTTTCCCATCATCCCCTCTATCTAGTAGTACCTACTCTAACCATAACAAGGTATCTAACGAGTGTCGAGAATACGAGGATTTACCGGTGATTCCGCAAAGGAATCACCGTAATGATAGTTGGCCCGTTGTACTCGGTACAAATGTATCGAAGGTATATTTATTGTTTTGTTAATAATTGTATAGTAGTACTTTGACAGTAACCATCAACAGGGCACACACAAAAATAAAGAGAAAATTCAGGTATTCAGACAGGGCGATAAAACTCTTTGTGTGCCAAAAAAACAAACATTCACGCATCTGAGCTTCATTGATTGAGCTTGATTCAATCTTGCAAAAATATAATAAAGTAGAACTAATACGATACAAAGAACACACACACACACACACGCGCGCGCGTGCACACACACACACACACACACACACACACACACACACACCACACACACACACACACACACACACACACACACACACACACACACACACACACACACACACACACTCTCTCTCTCTATCCTCTCTCTCTCTCTCTCTCTCTCTCTCTCTCTCTCTCTCTCTCTCTCTCTCTCTCTCTCTCTCTCTCTCTCTCTCT
>JAXIVD010011069.1:5000-10000 GCA_036785275.1 Cancer borealis
TCTCTCTCCCTCCTCCTCCTCCTCTCCCTCTCTTCTCTTTTCTCCCTCTCCCACCGTCTCCATTCTTTCAGTTGCAGTAATGAATGACTCAGGGGCTGCCTAAAAGGGGTGTGCGCTCCCCCTCCCTGTTGCTGCTTGCATTCCCAATAGATGTACAAGTGCCAGCCGATAGACACCTGCAGGAATTTGGCGCGTGATATGAATGTCTAGCCAAAGGTGATTGGAAAGGCAGGTACAGGTAGATTAATTAATGGATTAGTTAAGGTTGCAGGTGAGGAAATAGATAATTAGGTTGTTAAGTAGATAGATAGATAGATGAATAATACATCTACTCATCCATCACACACACACACACACACACATACATACACATACCTATACCCACACCTGTATCCTAAACGCCCACCCCTTCACCCTTCACCCTCACCCCCCCTTTACGCCCTTTACGCCCTGGTCCATTACACCTGCCGCCCAGGTAAGCTGTGGGGAAACCTGCAATCAATAGGCGAGTTTGATAATTATGAATAATGTATAAGAGTACCCAGAGCGGGGACGTTTGTGACTCGCGGTGAGGACGTGCCCAGGAGGAGGAAGAGAAGAGAAGAGGAGGAGGAGGAGTGGTAAGAGAAGTGCGTATCGAAACACAGCTTAAATAATTTACTGCGCAATGGTTGTTAGCTATATTGAAGAGGAGGAGGAGGAGGAGGAGGAGGAGGAGGAGGAGGAGGAGGAGGAGAGAGGAGGAGGAGGAGGAGGCGGAGGAGGAATGTTGAAAGTCCATGATATTTTTTTTGAAGATTTGACGAAGAATAGAAATAAGAAAAAAATAATAATAATAATCAATAAAATAAAATACGAAAAAAAAAAAAAAAAAAAAAAAAAGACAGAAAAGAAAGAAAAAGAAAGAAAGAAAGAAATATAGGAAGTATGGAAGAAATTCTAAGAAAGGAGGATAAGGAAGAAAAAAAAAAAGGAAAAAAAAGAAGAAACTAGAAAAGGAAAAGGAAGAAAGTAAAAAAAAAGTCATGAAATACAAAAACAATAAGTAAAAAAAAAACTGAAAAAGCGTGAAATAAAAAAAAAAACATTACAAAAGAAAAGAAAAGAAAAGAAAAAAATAGATAAAAAGACAGATTATAGGTCGCAATGGGGAGCTTAAGGGCGTGGGAGGGAGGGAGGGAGGGAGGGAGGGAGGGAGAGAAGGAGGGAAGGAAAGAGAAAGACGAAGTGAGAGAAAGAGAGAAAGAGGAAAAGAGGGAAAGAAAGAAAGAAAGAAGAAGGTAAGAAGAAAGGTAGGAGGGAAGGAGGGAGAGAAGAAGGGAAGGAAAGAAGGGAAGGAAAGGAGGGAAGGAGGGAGGGAAGGAGGGAAGGAAGGAGGGAAGGAGGGAGGGAAGGAGGGCAGGAAAGAGAGCAGGTCTAATGGTGGAGAAAACTTTACCTTTGTGATCGCGCCGCCGTGGAAATAACACAACATCAAAGAGGAGGAGGAGGAGGAGGGGAGGAGGAGGAGGAGGAGGAGGAGGAGGAGGAGGAGGAGGAGGAGGAGGAAGAGGAATTGGAAGAAAAGTGCTAGGACGAATTGGAGGAGAGGAGATGAAATAGGAAGATGAGGGATAGTAGAAGGAGAAGGAGGAGGAGGAGGAGGAGGAGGAGGAGGAGGAGGAGGAGGAGGAGGAGGAGGAAGAGGAGGAGGAGGAGGAGGACAATAAGAGAGGTTGTAGGATTCTTTGCTTTTTTTCCCAACACAATGAAAAAAAACAAAAAAAAAACTCTCTACAGGTGTGTGTGTGTGTGTCTGTGTGTGTGTGTGTGTGTCTGTGTGTTTGATCTTTTTTCCCCCTCGTCGTTATCGTTATTTTTTTTTTTTTCCTTCATTCAGATCATTCAACTTTTTTTTTTTTTTTTATGATTACCATTATTATTATTATTATTATTATTATTATTATTATCATCCTTCGTTTCCTTCAAAAATTTAACACCCATTCATAAAAAAAAAAAAAATAAATAAATAAATAAATAATAATAATAATAATAATAATTCCAACCAACAGTACAGTTTCACATTTTTCTTCTTTTCCTTTTTCCTCATTTTTTTTTCCTTCCTTTCCTTTCATTTACAACCTCTACATTTTCCTCCCAACATGCCTTTTACTTCCTCTCTTCCTCCCTCTCTATTTTTTCCTCTCTCTCTCTCTCTCTCTCTACAGTTCCTAGCCAAGCAATCACTCCTCCAGGTATATTCTCACTCCCCTCCCCTTTCTCCCCTCACCCCTTCCTCCTCTCTCTTCACCCCTACCTCCTCTCCCCTCACCCCCTCCCCTTTCTCCCTTGGGCGTGGCAACAAATGGTCGAAAAGTATGAATGAATAATGAACAACATAAAAAGGGGTAAGGGGGGTAAGGGGAGAAGGGGAAAAGGGGGGGAAAAAAGGGAGGAAAAAAGGGGGTATAGGAGATATGTTGCAGGTTTCCAATATAACACATATACTGACTGACTAACTGACTCTCTCTCTCTCTCTCTCTCTCTCTTCCCCCTATCCCACTCATCTTCACACACTTATTTCACTCTATTTTATCTCCCTCCACCTTCCATCCCTTTATCAATCCATCCATCCACTACTCACTTCTTCCTCCTCCTCCCCACCACACAGACAAACACCTGTACGTCTGGTGGTGCTGGAGAGAGAATACAAAAATAAATAAATAAATAAAAATAAAAGATTAACAATGATAACTCTCTTTCTATCTCTGTCTGTTTCTCTTATCTTTTTCTCTCTCTCAACGAAACCACTATAAACTCCCTCTCCTCCACACACACGCACACGCACACGCACACGCACACACACACATACACACACCAATTAAGCCCCTCGCCACACCTGTGCTGCCTCGTCCTCCACCCTGGGCACGGTCGTCCTATAACTCTGTACACTAATCAGACCTATATGTAGAAGCGTGAGTTGGCGATAATTTGTCTGCGAGAGGCATGAACTAGTGGGACAATGGAGCAGGAGGAGCAGCAACAGGAGGAGGAGGAGGAGGAGGAGGGAGAGGAGGAGGAGGAGGAGGAGGAGGGAGAGAGGTAGTAGTAGTAGTGGTAGTAGCTGTCAATGATGAGTAAGTAGAAGGCCAGTGGATATAACAAGCGATGCAAGAGGTTAGGTTAAAGGCTGGGGAAGGAAGGGAGGGAAGGGGTTAGGGGTAAGGGGTAAGGGGTAGGGTAGCGGGGCATGGACGGGGCATAGTGGGATGGTGGTAAGGGGTGGGGTACATACACGTTCCTGCACGGGGAATACAAAGGACAGTCGGTCTGAAATAGCTTGGCATACCAAGTACTTTATTAGGTCTAACGATGCGGCTAATTTGCGACAACAACGCGTCTGGGGGTGAATAGCAAGCTCCAGCGACGATGAGTTAACGAGGTGATGCTCTTACCCTCCCTCTAACCCCCACTTCACTTCCTCCTCCTCCTCCTCCTGCTTCTTCTTCTTCTTTTTCTTCTCTCCCTCCTACCCTCCTGTCTCTATGTGTCTCCCGCCGTCCCTTCGTCCCTCTCTCCTCCTCCTCCTTCTTCTCTGCTTTTTCTTCCTCCTCCTTCTTTCTTCTTCTTCTTCTTCTTCTTCTTCCTCCTCCTCCTCCTTGCTCCTTCCACCCACGAGCCGTATCGCTTTCCAACACTACCTCCATCTTTGAAATGACTCTGTTTCTCTCTCTCTCTCTCTCTCTCTCTCTCTCTCTCTCTCTCTCTCTCTGGAAGGGTAAACATAGATGATAAAGGAAAATAAAATAAAAATAAAACTAATAATAATAATAATAATAATAATAATGAAGAAGAAATATAATATGACTGCAAAAAAAAAAATAAATAAAAGGGAAGGAGGAAAAAAATGTAGAAAAAAAAAATAATAATAATAAATAAATAAATAAATAAATAATAATAATAATAATAATAATAAAATAAAATAAAAAACGTTGAAGAAATAATAATAATAATAAAAAAAACAAGACAGAAAATAATAAAAAACAAAATATGAATAAAACAATAAAAAAAAAAGAATACGGAAGGAAAAGAATATAAAAATACAAAAGAAAACAAAAAACAAAATATGAATAAAACAATATAAAAAAAGAATACGGAAGGAAAAGAATATATAAATACAAAAGAAAACAAAAAACAAAATATGAATAAAACAATATAAAAAAAGAATACGGAAGGAAAAGAATATATAAATACAAAAGAAAACAAAAAACTAAATATGAATAAAACAATATAAAAAAAAGAATACGGAAGGAAAAGAATATATAAATACAAAAGAAAACAAACATTAAAAAAACAAGACAATAAACAAATAAACAACAAAATAAACAAAATAGGAAAACACGATAAAAAATAAATAAATAAAAAAAAAAAAAAAAAAAAAAAACGGAGGAAAGATGGAAGACGAAAGAAAAAAAAAAAAAAAAAAAAAAATCAGAGAGAAGGAGAAAGAGGAGGTATAAAGGGGATGGGAAGGGGTGGTGAGGGGAAGGAAGGGAAAGAGGAGGTAAAGGGGAAAGGATGGGACAGGGATGGGAGGAAAGAGGGGAAGGAGGAGGAGGAGGAGGGGGTGTGGAGTGAGGGAGGGGAGTTGGGGGAAAGAGGAAGTACCACCACCACCACTACTACTACTACTACTACTACTACTACTACTGCTACTACTACTGCTACTGCTACTACTACCACCACCATTATTGTTATCATCGCTATCAACTCCACACCTGTCATACATGTTCTTGTCTTTACACACCTGCATCACTACTTCTCTCTCTCTCTCTCTCTCTTCGTTATTTATTTATTATTTATTTATTCATCTATCTATCTATCTATTTGTTTACATGTGAATTCTTTTCTTATCTTTTTTTTGTAACTTTTCTTTCAGTTTCGTTTTTCTCTTTTTTTTTTCTCTATTCTCTCTCTTTTCCTCACACATTCATTTTTCTCCCTTAAAAAAACAAACCAAT
>JAXIVD010011070.1:5000-7500 GCA_036785275.1 Cancer borealis
GATGATTAGTCTCTCTCTTCGTGGCGAATTAATATATTCAAATGAGGTTTACGCGTTAGTGATTTTGGGGAGGAAAGTTGAACAGGTTTTTATGTTAATTGATGGCAGGTTTGGGAGCGCGAATGGGGCCAATTAATGGGATTTCACGACTTTTCCCTTTATTTCCTCCCCATTATTGAAGTATTGAAGAGAGTCGGTCGTGGGAAGGGAAGTTAAAAGGTCTCAAGGAATATAGGTTGAGGCGCGGAGGTGAAATATTTTGGGTTTCATAATTTCCTCCTGTTATATTTTCCGTCGTTGTGGGAAATTCGAGAAATGGAAATGGCTTGGCGCTGATTTATTGCCTCAGTAATTCACGTGATTTCTATTTTCCGTGTTTGATAAATATTGTGTGTGTGTGTGGCGTGTGTGTGTGTGTATGTGTGCGTGTGTGTGTGTGTGTGTGTGTGTGTGTGTGTGTGTCTGTGTCTGTGTGTGTGCGTGTGTGTGTGTGTGGGGAAAGTTTGAATTTTTTATTTCTGACGTGACTACTACGACAGTAGGGGGCATGGTGTGTGTGTGTATGTGTGTGTGTGTGTGTGTGTGTGTGTGTGTGTGTGTGTGTGTGTGTGTGTGTGTGTGTGTGTGTGTGTTCTCCTTTCGTAGCAGTAGAGTATCTCATTCTATAATAGAATTACCACTTCATGCGATAATTTTATACTCGACTCATGTACTTATATTTTCATGTACGCAATTTCATTTCCTTTATGAGAGAGAGAGAGAGAGAGAGAGAGAGAGAGAGAGAGAGAGAGAGAGAGAGAGAGAGAGAGAGAGAGAGAGAGATTGACAGGGAGAGAAAGGAGGAAATATCCCAATCCTAGCTGCTCTGTCGGGATATTGGGGCATAAGGGAGCATCCGGTTCCCATTTCGGTCTCATCTCCTTCCCTTTCTACCTCCTCTCTCCTGCTTCCTCCCTCCCTCCTCCCTCCCTCCCTCCCCCTTACCCACCCTCATACTGCTTCATGGAATCCCCTGCTGAGGCTTCGAACGCCCTCTCGAAGCATAGAATGGAAGCCTCGGGAAGTAATCGAACTCGTCTTTAAAGATAAGTGAATGAAGCTTCATCCGTGTCGAGTGAACTTATGAACGAAGCTTCGAATACATTTTGCTTGCGGTTGGATGAATTAAATATCTCGTAAGACCGTCTTGGAGAGGTTGGGATCAGGAATGGAAATTGATATGGAAAGTGAATTTTGGTTGATGCCACGTGTGGTTTACAAGGGAAATAAAGTCACGAGAGACGCCTGGTGGTAGGGATATGAACTATGTTGTATGCAGGTGACATCTGGTGGCCGGATGAGGAAGATGCCGCCGTGGATCATGCTATCCTTTTTCTTTTCTTTTCTTTCGTTTATTTTGTTTTTGTTTTGTATTCATGTCATACCAATATTCTGTCCTCTTATTGGTTTCGTCTTTTCAGTTTTTTTTTTTTTTTCCCTCTTTCCATCCATCTTTCCTGCTATCCCTTCCACCCTCTCCCCTTCCCTCCTCCTTGTATTCATTTCTATTTTTATGAAACCATTAGATAATTTATTACATTTTGAAGTAGGCAACATTATTTTTTTCGTGTTCTCTCTCTCTCTCTCTCTCTCTCTCTCTCTCTCTCTCTCTCTCTCTCTCTCTCTCTCTCTCTCTCTCTCTCTCTCTCGCTCTCGTTACTGATTTAGAATATATTTATTTTACTACATATATTTCAGTGGTGTTTCCTCCCCTCTTTTTCCCTTTTCTTTCCTTCCTTCCCCGCGTGCGTGCTGGTGCTCTCAACTTTGCATATATATTTCACAACTCGGTGAATGGTGCTTTCCAAGTCCTGTCGTTACGGCGTCCAAGTTTCACGACCCAAGAAGCGGGTTCCCTCAAAAAGTTTCGTTCCCTGGTTATTAATCAACGCTGGAAATCATTACGTGGCTGTTTAGATATTCCCGAACTTCACGTGAGATATGGGTGAAAATATATTAAACAACAACAACAACAACAACAACAGCAGCAGCATCGTTATCCGTAAAGACAAGAAATATGTAAAGAATAAACATCTTATTCTTTCATTTAAAACTCACCCGGGAAGATGTTTATTCTTTTTAGTTTGGTTTAAAGTAAAGAAAATAAAAAATACTCCACATGTGTCTCATTACAGAGGTTTTAGGGAGACACATTGCATCTTTAACATTCAGGAAGGAAGAGGAGGAGGAGGAGGAAGGGGAGGAGGAGGGAGGGAGAAGGAGGAGAAGAAGAGGGAAAAAAAGGACGAGACGGATGTTACACACGAGCGCAGGTCACGAAGATCCTCCTCTTACTTCTCCTCCTCCTCCTCCTCCTCCTCCTCCTCCTCCTCCTCCTCCTCCTCCTCGTACAGTCCATGCCTCCCGCGGGGGATACGTGAGTCTGTTTAAGTGCCAACAAGGAGAGTCCCTGGGAAGCACAAGCAACAGCAGTAGGAGGAGGAGGAGGAGGAGAAGAGGA
>JAXIVD010011071.1:0-2500 GCA_036785275.1 Cancer borealis
CTCCTTCCTCTGAATAGCACTACTACTACTACTACTACTACTACTACTACAACTACTTACTATTACTACTAGTATAGTGCTACTACTAGCTACTACTACACTACTACTACTATCTACTACTACTACTACTACTATACTACTACTACTACACTACTACTACTACTACTACTACTACTACTACTACTACTACTACTATTACTATTACTACTACTACTACTAGTACTACTACTACTACTACTACTACAACTATTACTATTATTACCACTACTACTACTAGTACTGCTACTACTACTTCTACTACTACTACTACTAACTATTATTACTACTACTACTACTAGTACTACTACTACTACTACTACTACTACTACTACTACTATTATTACTAGTACTACTACTAGTACTACTACTACTACTACTACTACTACTACTACTATACTACTACTACTATTACTATTATTACTACTACTACTAGTACTGCTACTACTACTACTACTACTACTACTACTACTACTACTACTACTACTACTACTACTACTATTATTATTACTACTACTACTACTACTACTACTACTACTACTATTACTATTAGTACTAGTACTAGTACTAGTACTAGTACTAGTACTACTAATACTAATACTAATACTATTACTATTACTATTACTATTACTATTACTACTACTACTACTACTATTACTATTACTATTACTATTACTATTACTACTACTACTACTACTACTACTACTACTACTACTACTATTACTATTACTATTACTACTACTACTACTACTACTACTACTAGTACTACTACTACTACTACTACTATTACTATTACTATTACTACTACTACTACTACTACTACTACTACATTTAAAGATACCTCCACCCTTTTTATTTGCATGGGCTCCACAAATTGGAGGTCATTAGCCCCAACTCTGGTCGCTAATGGCTGTGGCATCCAACCATAATATTCTAACCCCTAACCATATCCATCTACCCCTATATTTACATCCTTATTTAATCCCCTAACCTACCCACCCCTATTCTACTCTCTACCACTGTGGCTTCGCAATCAAGGTCACTTATGTCCGTGGTGGAGGGAGTGGCGTGCCTGGTACCCCGGAGACACAGGAGGGAAGACCTGAGAAGGGAGAATGAGAGGCGGCACCTCATCCAGGCGACAACATGGCTCCTTGGCTGGTGCTTCTTTTCTGCCATCAAATCGGCTAGTCTTGAGTAGAAGCACTTAGCCTTGGAGCCCATCCCGCCGGACGTGGTGAAGACCAGAGGCGTGAAGGTGCCGTGGTCGACGTGTTGAATCCTTTCGCCATAGGTTCTCGTCTTCTCCTGCTCATTCCTACGGTGGGCAGCCTCCAGAGAGAGCTCGCGGTGACATGCTGCCATCGGGTCGAAGATCCGGACGTCGAAGAAGGCTCTCTGCCCCCTCGTCCAAAACCCCCGAGCACTGACGTCAACTCGAGCTTCATCGGAGATGTTTGCCGACCTCAACCGCAGGTTTTCTCCTCCAAGTGGCAGAAGAGTCGGCTCGGTGGCGACGTCATGGCACACCTCCCTGAGCATGTTGGCTGTCAGGTCCCTCACCTCGTCGTGCCTGATGCACACGAATCCCCCCTTCTTGCAGGTCATGGTGTGGTCGATGTTGTTGGGGGAACCACATGCACAGATGTTGGGGAGTCCTTCAACTGGCCAGCCATACCTCAGAGCAACGGCGTCGACAAATTCTTGTTTGTTGAGGTTGAAGCCTCTTGCTCTGATTGGCAGTGACGTTAGCCAGTTAGACGCTCCCGTCTCTTGTGCAATATGGATTTTTCGCACAGTCGCGGCAGGCACGATGGTCTTCAGGCGTTCAAGACTGGTCTTCTGCTCTTGTTGCCTGTCTAGGGAAATTTGCTTCCTTTGCTCAGCGATCGCATTTTGGTCTATTTCCCCGTGTGCGTCCTGAGCAACTATCTTTACTGTGAGGGACTTGGCTAGGTTGATGGAGTTGAGGTGCTCCCTAGTTGCCAACCTCTCAGGAGAGGTGATCCCCATCCCGCCCAGTCTTGGTGGAAGTTCGAGCAGGGCCCTCTTGTCATCCCCCAGTGCTGGAGACCTCAGTAACGCTGGAAGGAGGGTGTTCCTTATAGCGTTTTCCAGCGGTCTGAGGAGAGGGCTGATGCCTGGGATGGTGCGCATGACGTAATTCCACCGATGTTGTAGGCCATGCGTGTAGGCAGAGTAAGCTGCGTGAGGCTCCGTCCTAGCTATATCAGATAGGATTTCTACCTCCCTCACCCACTCGAGCACTTTTTCTCCTACAAACTCCTTCTTGAACTCCTCTGTTCCTATAACAGCACCCAAGTGCCGCTGCCCGTCCTTTGTTATTATTACCCCGCTACCACCGAAAATATCCAGAGCGTGGTTTCACAATAAGGACGGACTTAGCTGCATTGGGTGTGTATCCTATGGTGGGTCCATTGTCCTTTATCAATCCCCACCAACT
>JAXIVD010011072.1:0-12055 GCA_036785275.1 Cancer borealis
CTTACTTTACTTTACCTTACCTTACCTTACCTTACTTTACTTTACCTTACCTTACCTTACCTTACCTTACCTTACCTTACCTAACCAAACCTTACCTTACCTTACCTTACCTTACCATACCTTACCTTACCTTACCTAACCAAACCTTACCTTACCTTACCTAACCAAACCTTACCTTACCTTACCTAACCTAACCTTACCTTACCTTACCTTACCTTACCTTACATTACCTTACCTTACCTTACCTTACTTTACTTTACTTTACCTTACCTTACCTTTCCTTACCTTACCTTACCTTACCTTGCCTTACCTTGCTTCTCTTTCTTTACCTTTTCACTGTTCACCGAAATAGAGAGGAATATATTAGGACAGATAACCACACACACACACACACACACACACACACACACACACACACACACACACACACACAGTTGTATGACCTCCCCCCTTCCCTCTCCCCCTTTGCCACTCCTAACCTTCATTTAATTACTTGTGAAACTAACTATTTGTAGTGTAAGTTAGTTGACCTAATGAGTTATGTCAAGGCCAGTGGACCTACCTCTTGCTTTTTAGTTAGCGTGTACGTATGTGTGTGTGTGTGTGTGTGTGTGTAAGTGTGTGTGTGTGTGTGTGTGTGTGTGTGTGTGTGTGTGTGTGTGTGTGTGTGTGTGTGTGTGTGTGTGTGTGTAAGTGTGTGTGCGTGTTGAATAATAATGATAATGATAATGATGATGATTATATTTTTACTCCTGAATGTATAATATTCTGTGTATAATTAGCACTTTTTTATTTTCTTTCCAGGTAAGAAAACGGAAGATATTTGCGGATGGCGGCTGGGTCTGTATTGTAATCTCACTCTTTTTTTTTTTTCTCTCTCTCTCTCTCTCTCTCTCTCTCTCTCTCTCTCTCTCTCTCTCTCTCTCTCTCTCTCTCTCTGTCTCTCTCTCTCTCTCTCTCTCTCTCTCTCTCTCTCTCTCTCTCTCTCTCTTTGTTGTAAATTATCAAGCACTCCACCGTCACCGCCACGCCCTCTTTAATATATAATAGCAACCCTTGAAAATGTTATACAAAAGAAAGTATTTTAAGCATAGTAAGACCCATTGAGAGTGTAGGAATAAATGTATTAGTCTTAAGAAGGTGAATAAATAACAATGAATAACCGAGGTATGTATGTATGTATGTGTGTATGTATGTGTGTATGTACGTGTGTATGACTCTTAGAAAATGTATGCTTGGGTGTAATTTAATATGTCTGGTGTTGAATTATTGTTTTATTTATTTATTTATTCATTTATTTAGTTATTAATTTAGTTAGTTATTTGATTTGTTTATTCTATTTTATTTTTCATTGTGTGTGTGTGTGTGTGTGTGTGTGTGTGTGTGTGTGTGTGTGTGTGTGTGTGTGTGTGTGTGTGTGTGTGTGTGTGTGTGTGTGTTTTCTAAAGGTATGTGTGGCTATGTATGAACTTTCTTTTTCTAAGCGAGGGATAATTTTATGTATGTATGAGTGTGTGTATGAGAGTATGTATGTATGTATGTATGTATGTATGAGTGTGTCGGGGGAAGAAAGTCATGTATAAGTTCAGGAAAATAAATATAAAAAGCAAGAAAATAATAATGGAAAAAAAATGTGTATCGACGTAAAGAATGTTATGTATTGAACTCTCTCTCTCTCTCTCTCTCTCTCTCTCTCTCTCTCTCTCTTTCTCTCTCTCTCTCTCTCTCTCTCTCTCTCTCTCTCTCTCTCTCTCTCTCTCTCTCTCTCTCTCTCTCTCTCTCTCTCTCTCTCTCTCTCTCTCTCTCTCTCTCTCTCTCTCTACAGCATCTCATTTTGAACGCAAACAGTCATACAAAAAATACAACACCGTGTTACTTTTGCTGTGCCGCTTCAGTACCGTTGAACAGCTGCTGTGTGTGCTGTTTAGTGCTGTTATTACCCTCTCAGCCTGCTGTGTGCTGTTATAGCGCCGCTGTGGCACTGTGGTCGCGTCACAGTGCCACTAGACCGCTGAAGTGCCGCTAAAATGGCGCTCAAGTACCGCTTCGCCGCTAAAATGCCGCTTAAGTACCGCTGTAAAGCTGTGCCGCTGGAGCGCCATCACAGTACCGCTGGGATGCATCAGTGCCATTATAACTGTGCCGCTGATAACACGCTGTAATGCATTCTGCTGTAACGCTGCATCTGTGACGTTGATTTACCGTCACATCATCACCACGTAGTCACTGTGCAGCTGATCCACCGCTGAAGTACCGCTGGGATGAACATAATGCCGCTGGAGTGTTGTTTGAGTGCCGCTGTATCACTATAAACCCTCCGCTGTACTGCTAACATATCGCTGTGCAAATGTAATGCCGCTGTGATGCTGTTTTGTCGCTGTACCGCTGGAGTGTGATGTCAGTCAGTAGCGGCGAGGCTGTGTTTGTACTGGTGCAGCCCCGCTATGTTGTTGCTGTCACTGTGCCACCACTGTAATGCTGTTAAAATACCGCTGTTCTGCTGTAGTGCCGCTGAGATGCCACTGTTGTTCTGCTGTTCTGGTTATAGTGCCATAACAGTGCCAACCATATCCATCTGTGCTGTTATAACGTCTTCACAGCACCAATCACAGCTTTGACACCACTGTTCTGCTGTGGAGCGCCATTGTGGTGCTGTGAATACCCAGTTAGTGCCACTGTGCTGCCTCTGTATCTATAGAGGCTGTACAGGTGACATACAGGTGTTCCTTACTTACCTGAGAGTGATTAGCGGGCGTGGGCGTGCTAGTACAGCGGCCTTGGCACCCACCCACCCACGCCTCCTTCCTTGGGTCATAAATTAAGGCGTGGGGTGGGCGTGGAGGCGTGGGTGAGGCAGTTCCTTATTTTTTTCCCCTCTCCTCCCTTCTCCCTTCTCCCTTCTTTCCCCTTTGTCCCCGATTCTTAGTCACTCACCCAGAAAAGAGAGAGAGAGAGAGAGAGAGAGAGAGAGAGAGAGAGAGAGAGAGAGAGAGAGAGAGAGAGAGAGAGAAAAAAGAAAGAAAGATAGAGATAGAGATAGAGAGAGCAACATTGTCTCGCTTCTCATAACGGGACTGTCAACAATGGCTTCCACCTTAAGAATCCACATATGAAAATCGGGTTTTTACTCAGCAATCCTAAGACTCTTGGTGGATGAGGAGGCTGTGGAGGCTGTGTGGATGCCTGGTGGATGACTGGTGGATGAGGAGATCGTGTGGAAGTGGATGAAGGAGCTGTGTGGATGAAGAGGTTGTATGGAAGTGGATGAGAGAGCTGTGTGGATGACTGGTGGATGAGGAGGTTGTATGGAAGTGGATGAAGGAGCTGTGTGGATGCCTGGTGAATGCCTGATGGATGAGGAGGCTGTATGGAGGTGGATGAGGAAGCTGTGTGGAGGAGGTGGAAGTGTAGAAGTCTTGTGAGGGTGGATGGATGAGGGTGAAAGTGAAAGAGAGAGAGAGAGAGAGAGAGAGAGAGAGAGAGAGAGGTAGTTTTAAACAATACATCTGTTCCTTTATTGTTAGTTGTGCGTTCTTTTAGTGTTTATATTCCTCTTCAGGTCACGTGGCGTCCTCTGCCCTCAACTTTATTACCACACAACTAAAATGACTTGAAACCTAAGACTCTATTCTCAAAGACCTTCCAACCCTCATTTGTATATTTTTTTTTTCTTTCTTTCTTTCTGTCTTTCTTTCTTCTTGTTCCCTTTTCTTTCCTCTCTATTGCTTGTGTGTGTGTGTGTGTGTGTGTGTGTGTGTGTGTGTGTGTGTGTGTGTGTGTGTGTGTGTGTGTGTGTGTGTGTGTGTGTCACTCACCACACGCAAGCCAATCCTTGTTTTTTTTATGATATATGAAAAAAATCTATTATGTTTAAGGGGAAAAAAAAGAGTTAGGTAAGAGAGAGAGAGAGAGAGAGAGAGAGAGAGAGAGAGAGAGAGAGAGAGAGAGAGAGAGAGAGAGAGAGCCCCCTCCCCCCCTTATTGTTTAGGCTGACAAGAGAAGGATGCTCGAGTGTGTGTGTGTGTGTGTGTGTGTGTGTGTGTGTGTGTGTGTGTGTGTGTGTGTGTGTGTGTGTGTGTGTGTGTGTGTTTCAACTTAGACGCAATTCTAATTAAAAGAAAAATGCTTGCGAGTATCTCTTTCTCTTCTCTTTTTTTCTCTCTCACTAGTTTGGAGAGAAGAAGAAGAAGAAGGAGAGAAAGGAAGTGTCGGTCGGTAGTTTGGTCGACTAGAGGGAGGGAAGGAGAGAATGGAGGGAGGGAAAGAGAGAATGGAGGGAGGTGTTTATATAGTGAAAATCGCTATAAACCGTCCCCTTGTTCCCCCTTTACCCCCCCACCCATCCACCCACACACACACACACACACACACACACACACACACACACACACACACACACACACACACACACACACACACACACACAAGGAAACAGTGTGATCAGTGGAACAGCGAGATGGCGAGAAGAAGGCATACCATTCAAACTTTCCTTTTTTTTTATTCTTTATGCGCGAAAATATTCCTGGAAAAACGGGGAGTGAGGGGAGTGAGTGAGGGGAGTGTAGGCCCCGTTCTGTCGAGTCCCACCGCCATCCCAATCGAAAGTCTTTCTTCCGAACGTGTGAAGTGGAGATTATGCCTGATTGGAAACATCGCTCTTCACCTAAACTGTCGCTGTGACGGTACAGGAGCATTCTCTGGGTGCAGGCGGCTGGAAGGCGGGTGGCCCTCTGTGGTCGGCCTCCTCCTCCTCCTCCTCCTCCTCCTCCTCCTCCTCCTCCTCCTCCTCCTCCTCCTCCTCCTCCTCCTCCTCCTCCTGGTGCGGTGTGGCGGCGGTGGACAGCCAGCCAGCCAGCGGGGGAAGGTATTATTCCTGCTCCCCTTGAGACAAAGAAGTGAAGAGGGCAGTGTGCTCACCCACTCCCGGAGCCAGCCACCTCCTCCGTCGAATGTAAGGAGGAGGAGGAGGAGGAGGAGGAGAAGGAGGAGGTTGTGGGTCGAGTAATCTGATCTTGGAGGGTGATGGGCTGCCGGTGAAGAGGGGCGTCGCTGAGGACTCCGAAGAGCCTCCACACTACAGCCGAAGGAGGGGAAGGAGGAACACCTGAGTCATACACGGCCAGGTAGAGAGAGAGAGAGAGAGAGAGAGAGAGAGAGAGAGAGAGAGGTAGAGGTGTAGGCGCCCATCCCTCCGTGTTGGTGACATTCGCCTTGTTTCTGTATGCTCTGCTCAGCCTCTTTTTTTTTTATATTAAAGAGGCGTTGTGTGATGCTCTCATTATGCGTCGGGATGGAGTGAGTGAGTGAGTATTTTTTGCCTGGAGGGGGTCATAAGCAGATGAGGGAGGCCGTGAGGGGCGGGGAAAGGAGGGGAAGAGAGGGGAAAGCTGTCGGACCTCCACCGCTAAGGCCGACACCCGCCGCCGCCGCCACCGCCGTGATCAAACAGTCCCAGAGAAGCAGTGATCAGCTCGGCCAAACCCATTTTTGTGTTAGTTCGTGTGTGGGTTCGCTTGTCTTCCTCCCGAGGGTTAAGAGGAACGGCCGTCCGCTTCGCACACAGCCCGTCCCACGAAGAAAGAACGCGTTGGACTCCCTCCGTGAAAAGAAAGAAGGGGAACTGTTTTCCAAAGATGAGACTCGACTTATTTTCCGAGGGTATAGTGGGAACTGAGAAAGAGAATTTTTGTCCAAGTTTTGTAGGTGGAGTTTGGGCGCGCGTTCCATTAAGGAAATTATAATATTCAGGCGACGGCGGTGGTAGAGAAGCTCGTTGTTTACCTTCACAAAGTCTCCGGGTGGGTGAAAGTAATGACTCGCGTTGCTGAAAAGGATCCCAGTTCGTTTCATGTTTACAATTATTCTTGAGCCTCACAATACGGGCGTCATTCACCCTCAAGACCTCGGAGGGAGCCACCTCCAGGAGGCCACGGCGTCGCGGCGCCCCGGGACCCGTCAGGCCTCTCGGGGGGCGTCCCTCGGGTCAACTTAATATTATCTTGGGTCATGTAGGTTGAAGGGCGACTTAACGGACACCACCTCCATCTTCACCGCCATAACCACCACCACCACCACTACCCGCCCCCCCACCTCCCCCCCGGGTGTGTATCACAGTATTGTTGGATGCATTGTCACGCTGCACATTGATGCACCAAGCTACGCCTTTGGTCGCCAGTTGAAGGCTTGGTGCCTCTGACTCACCCGTCCGTGGCGGCGGCGGTGACTGCCGACCTTCAACACCGAAAAAACAAACACAAATAAAACACAGTAACAGACTCAATCGGAGTTTAGATGAAAAATTGACGTGCGTTCCCCTCGCCATTATGACTCCATTCCCGAGAACAGCGCCGCCCGCCACCGTGCCACTCGCCCCGCCAAGGGACGCACCAAGCAGCGCCCCTCACGCCGCCATCACACCATCACTACATGGAACATGGAATTATTTTATGCCGAAACCCGCTGCCCGCACACCTTCGGTGGTTGGCCGTCGTTGTGAATCCTGGTGGCCAAGGCGATGCCTTAATCAGGCTCAGGTGAAGGTCACTTGACTGCTGCTTCATGTTTTTGTATTTCCTTCCCACGGCCACTGACACAGACGCGAGGCAGGTGCAGGTGCCGGCCAAACACTGCCGCCGTCAGGTGTGCGGCCACTTAGTCACCGCGCAAAAGACACCTCTGTAACAGGGGCTCAGCGGTCTCCTAGTGTTGGCCTCACGTATGACATGACAGCGTACTCTGCACCGCAGCGGCGGCGGCGGCGGCGCCTCCTGCATGTGTGTGAAGGAACATTGTGCAGGCAGCCTCAAGGCTAAATCCTGGGCGCCGCCATCTGCTTGAGGAACTCGTGCACACCTCAAGTCTGATTGAGGAGCCATCCAGCGTGACATGTGGACAGCGGAAGTAGTTTGAGGGGCGCGGGGCGGCGGTAGGGTTGGGCGGCGGAAGTAAGGTGAGCCGCGGTGACGCTGTAAGTGGTTCTCCAGGTCTCCAGAGCCGATCTTTGGTCCTGCCAACACCCTGGTCTGCCCACACTGGTTATCGCACTACAGTTAAGGAGAAAGGGAAAAATCCATATTTTAAAGCCAAGTCTTGTTTGGGTCTTCGATTATCTCGCCCCGTCACCGCGGCAGCCGGTCCCTCGAGGCGGAGGCCGCGGCGCCCGCCCGGAGAAGAGCCTCGCCGCATCTCGCTTTGCTTCGTCGCCGCCATCTTGGCCTCGCTCTGAAGCTGAGTCACATCCACTTTGTGCCTGGAATAAAGAAGGAGCCAAGTGTGTCCGCGGGCTGGTGATGGTGGCAGGCTGCCGCCCGGCAATGCATGGCGGGCGGTGGTGCGGTGCTTTCCCACCCCTGCAGGACTAGGGCAGTGAGGTGTGTCCTCCGGACGCCCACGCACCTCCGGGTCCTCAGCTGAGCAGCGAGGCAAAGTGTGTCGTGTAAATTTCAAAAGTTGAGTGTTATTTTTTTAGCGTGTGCGGCGGAGCGGCGGCCGAGCACCACACGGCAGTATTTCTCACCTCGGCCCACAACCTCATTAGATACACAACTTATTGCCCACTTTATATTGGACTTGTGCGGAGTGGAGTTCCGAGGGGCGAGATAAGTTATGTGTGCCGCTGCTTGCTGCCCCGCCCCGCCCCGCCCCGCCCCACCCTGATCCGCCCCGCCATGCCATGCCCAACCCTGCACCGCATCCCACTGCACCTCACCTCACCGTCCAGCCTTGCGCCGCCTCACCAAGTGTCTCGCTCACGGTTGATGGTAGTAATTAGCGCCTCCGAGGCCGTGTGACAGTGATGCGTTCATGGGGATGAATATGAAAACTCGTAAAGCATAGCGGCGGCGACTGTGGCTGTGGCTGTGGCGGCGGGTCGGCGGAGGAAGGGTCGGGGCGGCGGTGCTGTGGATTTCGTCTTCTGGTTGGTTCGAATGTCGGAAGTTCATCTAATTAATATTGATTCATTTGATGAGACTGAGGAAATGGCGGCGGGGGTGATGAGAGGGGGGGGGGGTGAGCTGCTGCATTACCCCCGCGGCCACGCGAGGCACCTGTCCCGCGCACAAAGTTGAATGTTGGCCAGGCGGGCACTGTCAGGCCGGGGCAGGGGTGCCAGGCGTGCCAGGCTTGCCAGGTGTGCCAGGCGTGCCCGTGTGGAGCTGACGTGACTGATGCAAGGCAGCTCAGCACTCCTTGGAGGAGGGGCGGCGGGGTCGAAGGCGGTGGTGAGGTGCTGAGGGCAGGACGGACGGCCTCGCCAACCGCGATTATTTTCTTTACGACTGGTCTCGTGTTTTGCATAATGCCAGGCGGCCTGGCGGGCGAGCCGCGCCACAACGCGCCATAATGGGTTTTTAAAATATTGCGGCATGTCAGGTAGCAGTTTATTGGCCACCGATGGCTGTAACGTGCCGGTTTATGGCCAATAGAGGCGAAGAGGAGCCGTCACATGGCGGTCACCCGGCCGCCCGCCGCCCCGGCCCGCGGGGAAACGATAAACTCCGCTCAGGGTGTCTCAAGGACCCCTCCACAGGCCCGAGGCAGCAGCGGCGGCCTAGGTGCAGCAGCAGGACGTGCCCGGCGATGGAGAGTTCTTACAGGCTGTGTGCTGGCCTTGGGTAGGCTGCTGCGGCCAACTCGCTGTGTGAATATGCAGAGTAGAGGTTCGGCGGCGGCCTGCAGCGGACCGCGCCTCGCCGCCGCCCTCCGCCATGTTGGAATAATCGCCGCCAGAATTTTAAGCAGAGGTATTTGAGGTCGTTAGATCATATATTGGTCTTTTATAGCACGAGTTATGGCCGATATTATCGATTTAGAATAGATATATAAATTGTGTACCTGAGTTTAGTCTGCCTTGAGTCCCGCGGCGGGCATGTGGTGACCCAGCCCGACACGCCCGACACGCCTGCCACGCCACGCCACACCACGCCTGCCCATCATGCACACACCAATACTGATAACACCACACACCCCTACACTCTTCATAACCCTTGCCCCAACTAACAAAAAAAAAAAGACTTCACTCTCCCTGGGTCCCCGCCTCCCCCCCCCCGCCACACTCTAACACACACCACACCACACTACACTACTCTCATTAACTGATACAACTGTACGTTTACTATCAAGCTTGGTACACACACACACACACACACACACACACACACACACACACACACACACACACACACATACACACACAGATAGATAGATAGATAGATAAATAGAGATAGAGAGAGAGAGAACATGAGAAGACGTTGGGTTCCTCTCCACAGCCTAATTTGGTCCACTCCATGAGGTGCGGTGGAGGGGCGGGGGGGCGGGAGGGTCTTGTCACTCCCCCTCAACTAAACGCTGTCATAAAGGGGGGGCGGGGGGGGGAGTACGAAGATGGCAAAGTCTCGATCTGTGAACTTTCTGCGTCAGTTAGAGAGAGAGAGAGAGAGAGAGAGAGAGAGAGAGAGAGAGAGAGAGAGAGAGAGAGAGAGAGAGAGAGAGAGTTTCTATTTCACTTATTTCCATTTGGGTACACTGTATTCATCTTTCTTTTTTTTCTTTTTTTATTTCATTCACTGGTGCTGATGTATTGTGAAGAATTAATGAGGTGGTGTTGTGTCTCTCTCTCTCTCTCTCTCTCTCTCTCTCTCTCTCTCTCTCTCTCTCTCTCTCTCTCTCTCTCTCTCTCTCTCTCTCGTGGTAAAAGAAATAGAGAAAAAACACAAACTAATAGATAAACAGATACTTGAATAGATAAATTAGAGAGAAATAAATATAAATGAATCGTGTATTTTATTTATTTATTTATTATTTTTTTTAAAGAGAGAAAATAATAAGTTAGGAAAATTATTTATCACGTGTAGAAAAGAAAGACAAAAAAAAAAAAAAGAGATAGAGAGATTAAAAAAAAACCATGAGATAATTATATGTTTCTATTTAATTAAGAAAAATATATATACATAATAAATAAATAAAGAGATAAAAGAAGAACGATTGTAAATTATAACTCGAAAATATATAAGAAAAAGTTATTCATTAAGGTAAGGAGTCACAACCTTAATTACAGGTATATTACAGGTGTTCAAAGTCACACCTGGGTAGTGATCATTAATACAGGTGTGAATATATAACATCTTCACTTACCTTACCTGTTGTCTTCACTATTAATACCAACTTAGTGTGATTTTTTGAGGGGGGGGGGGGGGGGGCGGGTGAGGCAGAGGAAGAAATTTGGAAAGAAAGAAATATATGTATTTTATGTAATTAAATTTTGTATGTTCTGTATTATCTTATTCCTCTTCCTCTTCCTCTTCCTCTTCCTCTTCCTCTTCTCTCTCCTCCTCCCTCCTCCTCTTCTTCCCTTCCTCTCAATCACCACAAAAAACACAAAAACAAAAAACGTAAGAGTAGCACGAGAGAGAGAGAGAGAGAGAGAGGAGAGAGAGAGAGAGAGAGAGAGAGAGAGAGAGAGAGAGAGAGAGAGAGAGAGAGAGAGAGAGTGACTCCCCTGATCTCAATGTCAGCGTAGAGGCAGCGTCTTAATTAGGATGTCTCCACCCACCCCTTCCCCTCCTTTTCCCCTCCCTTTCCCCTCCCTTCCACTCCCTCGCCCCTCACCCATCCCCAACGACCTCTGTCACCCCTCTAACCCTTCATCTCTCTTATTCTTCCCACTTTTTATTTCCTTCCTTCCTCCTCCTTCCTCCTCCTCCTCCTCCTCCTCCTCCTCCTCCTCCTCCTCCTCCTCCTCCTCCTCCTCCTCTTCCACTCGTATCTGGCTTTTCATCTCTTCCTTCTTATTCTTACGTAAACCAAATTAGTTTTTAATATTAGGAATAGAAGAAGAAATAGAAGAATGATAATAATAATAATGAGAAGGACGTGGAGAGAGAGAGAGAGGAGAGAGAGAGAGAGAGAGAGAGAGAGAGAGAGAGAGAGAGAGAGAGAGAGAGAGAAGAGAGAAGAGAGAGAGAGAGAGAGAGAGAGAGAGAGGGTCAATTTAAATAATGTTCGTGCTAGTATTTATGAGTTAGCGATGAGGAATTAATATAGTCCAGTCTCTCTTTTCTTTCTCTCCCTCATTCCCTCCTTTCTCTCCTTCCTTCCTTTCTCTCCTTCCTTCCTTTCCTCCATCCTTTCCTTATCTACCGTACTCATTCGAAAAGGCATGTAGCTGTCCCTCCTCCTCCTCCTCCTCCTCCTCCTCCTCCTCCTCCTCCTCCTCCTCCTCCTCCTCCTCCTCCTCCTCCCTCCTTTTCTCTCTCCTCCTCTTCCTCCTCTTCTTCCTCTTCCTCACAAATATGTAAGTTCCTTCTATTTGAACGAAATTCTGACATTCCTTAGCATTGCGTTTCCTGTGTGTGTGTGTGTGTGTGTGGTGTGTGTGTGTGTGTGTGTGTGTGTGTGTGTGTGTGTGTGTGTGTGTGTTTATCTGTCTGTCTGTTTGCTTGCATGCTGCTTCCTGACACACACACACACACACACAACACACACACACACACACACACACACACACACACACATGTTCTTTGATGTGTTATATTCCTGCTTTTAGTCTTGTCTTTTATTTTTCTTCTTTATTTCCTTCTTCCTTCCTTTACTTTCCTTTTCCTTCTTTTTATTATTTATTTTTCTTTGACTTTCTCTTCACTTTTTATTTTCTATTTACATAATTTTTTTTTGTTGTTTTTATCTTTTCCTTTCTTATTTTTTCTCTTGTTATCCTTTTTTTCTTTCCTCTTCCTCTTTCTATTTATTTTTCTAAGTATGTTTTTCCCCTTTTTTTCCCCTTTTTTCCCCTTTCCCCCCTTTTTCCCTTTTCTTCCCCTTTTTTCCCCTTTTTTCCCTTTTTTTCCCCTTTCTTCTATATAATTTCCTCATATTTTTTTCTAGTTTCCTTCTTCTTTTGTTTGTATTCTCTTTATCTTTTTCTCTTTTATCTCTCCACCACATTATCTCTCCTTCTCCATTATCTCTCTTCTTCCCTCTTCCCTCCAGTTGACTCTCCCCTCGCTTCGCCTCTCTCTCTCCCCTTTGTCCTCCCGTCACCACGCCTCACTCTCCC